>JAWQUT010000543.1:195606-207941 GCA_033807755.1 Ellobium chinense | reverse complement strand
GAGGTAGAAATTGTTTATTTCAAACTCAGACAAATACAGCATTGCATTGTACATTTATGCATAAATTGTTAAACTCTATAAAGCAGATGAATTACTCATAAAATAAAGTGAAGCTTTTCCTGAAGAGAAAAGAATGTTATCTTCATGTAACATACAGTACATTGTATTACATGTATGAATCTTCATTCATTTTATTACCGGAGACTTATTTCAGGACAACACACATGCATCCATTAACTCATTATTGTATGTCGTGTACGTAAACAAAGCAATGCAAATGTTGAGAGTCGAGAAACGAATGACTGACCGATCGTAATCACCGTTTCTGCGATTGTTATGATTGAAATCAAAATTGCCTAGCGCAATGATTGGTCTAAACAACAGGCTTGGCCAATCATTAGCCGAGCATATCAATCCCATCTTCCTCCCGTCGCATGGTCACATCTCCACCGCATCCTTCCCTACTCCGCTTCTTGGCCTACGGCGCAATTAGTTTGCACCGATAATCCTACCGGTAAATTACATAAGCGAGACAGGGAGACTTGCCTATTGTTGGCAATTGTTACGTAGCCTAAACGTTCGAGTTCCTCGCCGCTGAAAGTTTTATTGCGGACGAAAGGGTTGCGAGGGCTTAATTGCAGGTCGGTTACCACGTTAGGGCCGGGTTTAGCGGATTTTGTGCTCGTTATATGAAAGGCAAGTTTACTATTACAAAGAAGGAAAAAAACCGGGGATTTTCATTTTGCTCGGTACATCCGAGAACTCGTTTTATCTGTGCTCGTTATATTCGAGTTTCACTGTACTTAACTTCGCACTTCAAAAATATCACTGGTTGAATGTTCCCTTGACTCCAGACACCATCGGCGTGACAACATCGTGAGCTAATACATTACCGGTAACCGATTTATTAAAAAGATGTGGAGAAACGAATGGTTTCAATCACCGTCTGTGAGTCTGTATTATTAAAAATTCGCCTAGCGCAATGATTCGTCCAAACAAAAGGCTTGGCCAATCATTAGCCAAGCATATTACAGTATTTCATCGCTCCATTGTCCATTTTCCTCCCTCCCTAGCCCTTGCCTTGCAGAGACTTCAAAGGCTTAATTACTCTTCCGCTCCCTTCCACTCATCGCTTAGATGGTCCTATCTCTTTCTTCCATCCCCTCCCTCCCCACTCCGCTCCTTTGCCCACGCAAATACGTACAGTATTATGTTCTACTGTCGCACTAAGGGAGGCGAGAGGACGGTAGAATAAATTCTATCACCGCATCACGAGGGCTAAAAAAAAAAAATTGATCTACCCAATAATAATATAGGTTTGTACCAAATGGCGTTCTCTTATATTTTATTCTAGCTCTTGCTGGCAGCCAATGAAGAGAACTTGAAACTGCTTTGCTTAGCTTAAGACAGGTTCGTTTGGATCTCGTTTTGTCTTTTTCGCAATGAAACACACTGCGCTAATCCAGCCATGAAAAGACAAAAGCAGAAATCAGCGATTTAGTGAATGCCACATTCAAAGTTTGAAATACATATATTATTGACAAGATGATTTATTCCAATTCCCCTATAGAGATTAGGAAAGGCTTAAAGATGAGCATTTGAAGGGTTTCATGGCAAAACGCGTTACCCACCAATATGAATTTTTAGCTTATTCTACGTACTTCATGTAGCAGTAGGACATGTATATTTCCATTCCATAGAAGGACATTTGATCTATATTATTTAAGACTTAAATTTCGCCTTTCACATAAAATTAATATGCTTTGAATCTGGTCTGTTTTGCCACAACCCCCGAATGGTGTATAATGCGTTTTGCCATGAAGCCCTTCATTTGATAGACATTATTCTTAGATAATCTTTTTTTTAATTACCGTAGCTTAGACGGATTTGAGTGTTAGCTATTGTGGCATATAACTTAATATAAGGCACATATTCAGATCAGTAGACCTTTTAAGAGTCCACAGGCGGAGAATTCCATCAAAACCGAACAAAAAATGTGGGACCAGGACATCCGTGGTTTATTATCATCATTATTATCATTGGCATTACCATAATACCATACCATCACTCCTCTTTTTTTAACCCTTTGAACCCCCAAGTTCTGAATCCTTTTTTTCCTCCAGGCTCCTGACTCGCGAAATGAAATACTGTATGTCATCCTGTTCACAACACTATCATTGTGGCACATTAATTCATCTTTTAATCATTTTAAGCAATGACTCTTTTAAGAGCAATATTCTGGGGTTTAGTTGTTCGTTTAAATTAGGATTTTACTCTGAGCTTTAGCACAATTACTGCTATTTAGCGCCGTTCTAATTGTAAGATTTTTTCCAGATTTATGCAATAAATGCAATAACAGGACACGAAGATGAGGCTGTATCACTGAGCTCAGANGGGGGAAATTGAGCAGGTTTTTATCCTGTTATGCAACGGATTACTCAATAAGCCGCCCTTCCAATGTACGGTAAATTGAGCAGGGTTTTGAGTGTGGTATCAATTATGAGGTAGCTGTGGTCGAATCAGAATCCCAACCTCGACCATGTTTAGCTGACTGAGTGTTCACTGAAAACCGTTCAAGTAGTAGACCTCTCTAGGGAGCTTACAGAAAAAAAAAAAAAAACTCAGTTCATACCTTACGATGCGGGTTAGAATGCGGGTTTACAGAAATCACGTTGAAATCTCATATGTCAATGGGTGCAAGTCATTAATGGTGTGGTGTAATCACAATCATGAAGATCTGGAGAGTGTGGTAGCATGTACTTTGAAGCACGCCACTTTAGTTTGTGGTCTACTACTTAAACTTATAGAATTTCAAGTCGGTACCATGTCGAATACCCGTGCAACCTAAGAAATACTCGATACCGAAAATCCCTGCGCAATTTTCCAACAGGTTTTGGAAAACTTCTTTGAACTTTTTGACAATAGGATTAAAAACCTGCCCAATTTTCCGCTGCCCGTGTTACTGAGCTCAGACACAACAAAAGACACTATTGAATCAAACAGACGTGTTGGGAGGGTTAAGAGAAAAAGAGAGTGTGGTTCATTTTGGGATGGGCCACTCTGGTGCAGGATCATCCCTCTTAGTCTATTATTTAGGGACATAAAGCATTCTGGCCTTCCTCTTGTTTATTTGTTCACTTTTCTTCTTCTTCATGCAACTACAGTACTTTCGCAGCTGAGCAATTCACAAGTGCGCATTAAAATTGACTCAGCCGATGCCTTGGAGAGATATAAACATTTTGGTATGTACGGGAGTAAACCTTGGGGAGTTGATTTATATTTATAATAGAATTACATGCAAAAGAAGTACACGTACCTGGTACCTGACTGTAGTCCAAGTAGTCATTTAAGCATTTGTAAAACATATGCATAAATAATTCCAAATAAGTACAGTGCATGATGCTAGCTCTTAGTAAATGTACTTAAAAGTACAGTACATATCAATGTAGTTTGTGCTTCCTTTGTTCCATGCTCATACTTCATGTCAATAAACAAAATCTCTGTACCTCTGAGCATCAGTTAATGTTGATATGAAGCATAAAAGTGTTAAAAGTATATTAGTCACAGATCATATATAGTGGAGCCATGACATTAAGTACTTATTTAATAAGTATGCCTTGTTATTAAATATGACTTTCACATGCATGGATACATTATTATTCTATAACTTCATTATAGTATACCTCAATATTACAAACACTTTTTCCATGCACCAAAGCATAATACTGTAATTTATACCATGGTTCCATTATAGGCCTAATGTACATCATTTACGGTACAGATCTGAAAATGACAACCTGCCTTAATTATTTTTCCTTCTTTGGATTGGCCACAACAGATAGAGAACAAAATAGACCAGATAAACGTAGAGAAGGTTTGGCAAAATTAGGAACACATTTTATTTCATTCAGCTCTAAGTCTATGTACTGAGCATCAACCCAAACAATCACTTGAAGAAGCAAAATTCAGATACAAAATACACATGGGATCCAAACTTCCCCAGTCAGTGCCTATCAAAGCTCGCAGATTTGCTCAAGGTGTTTGCCTTCCCCAACCACCTTATGAATTCCCCAACCAAAGTGTCCAGCTGGGAGTTAGAACAATAATCCTGACATTGCTGCTACGCCTAGAACCACCATGGAAGCTTTCATGTGTTAGCTGATCAAACACCATCTGTGATTCACCTTGCATCTCTTCTATCATCTCAAATCTCCTTCCCTTCAGCTGAATTTTTTTCCTTCAGGTTGAAGAAGAAGTCTATTGAAGCTATCTGCAAGTCAGATGGTCAGTGCTGACTTTACCATGGGGGTCTTGAGGCATGCACGCAAAGTTTGATTACAGTAATCCTTTGTGCTCGAGTTTCAACTATGCTTGAGTTCCCATAGCTCAATATAAATCCCTACCCTAGATCAATATCGTAGGATGGTAAAAATAGGGACAACCAGTTTATATGGAAGAGATAAGCAAAAATCGCCCAACAAAGACTGACTGCTGCACCATGACAACAGGCCAACACACTCTGTCTTCAGAGTTCAGCAGTTTTTGGCCTCAAACAACTACCCCCTTCACTCTCTGATTATGTCCAACTTCGAGCCAGATGATTCCTTCCACTTCCAGTGATGAAAATTCAACTGAAGAGAAGTGATCTGAGATTATACAAGAGTTAGAAAGGCTTACCTACGGATGGTGCTTGGCATGCTGACACACACTCACATTTCAGTGATGCTTTTAGGGTTGGCAGCAGCACTGGGAGTCATTGCGCCGACTCTCATATGGACTGCTCCAAACATGATGGAGGACTATAAACCTTGAGTTAGTCAAGGAGCCTTTATGGACACAGGCCTGGGACTTTCGGATTGCACCTCGCATCTTCACTTCCACTGCAGCAAGACACACCATTCAACCACAGGCAAATGACTCAGTTCTCACAAGCCACTCATTCACAATTCATACCATACACTCCCGGCAAACAACTCAGGTTTTCATGAGCCACTCATTTACAATCCATACTGCATGTCCACACACCCATCTGCCAAAAAAAAAAAGGAGGAAGCCACAAAGTTCCACACCTTCTACCCACAGAAACATATCACAACAGTTATTTCACATTCTCTTCATAATCACTTTGGAAATATGAAACTCTTGGCACACTAAGCTGTACTTTGCGTTATTTTGGAAACAGTTTCTTCCTGACTCTCTTAAAGCATGGACAGTGAAATTCATCCTCTAAGTACAGAATTAAAAAACCAAAGCAGAGAATGAGAGAAATTTCTGTCATTAACATGCATGCAGGTCCAGACAAAAGGTCAATTCTGTCACCATACAACTTACAAGCAACACGTACTGCAGAAAAATCAGCTTCCTGATAAACAATATTATTAGCTGCTGTGATTTTGAATTTCACATATGTTTTGCCTGCAATAATACCTCAGGAGGTACACCATAAATATTCTCTGCCGACACTACATTCATATCCATTTATGAATATAGCCGTGACATTTGCAGTGGATGAATGGTTTGCCTAGTAAAAAAAATTATCATTGTAACCCTGTACCAAGTAAACTAACTTGACGCATAGGAAAATGCTTAACTTAAAGAGCTATCAAACAACAAAGGTGACAGGTTACATCTGCACTTCTCCATGTTATCTGACATAAGCACAATCTTTATAAGTCAATGCTAAAGTGTTTTTCTCAAATTAATTTAGTTATCACCAATTTTGTTTCCACATGCATGGAGACTCAATCAACTTCATTTTTATAAATTTTAGCCTCAGTTTCAAAATCTGACAAAAGTGTAAAACTTATTTTCTCACACACATTTCTGCACTCATCAGATCTTCTTTATGTGTTGGATGAAGACTCTCAGTTCTCTGTTCGTACATACCTCCTTAGGTCTTAGTGAATTTGCACTTGTAAAATCGTTAAATTAGTGAATTAATGATATTCATGACCACAGTGTGGCTCAGTCACATTAGAATGTGGAAGTCAAACGGTAGAAACTTGTTAGACAAGGTATCTTTTCTAAAGTTCCACTGTTGCCTTCCTCTCCAAGTATTCTAAGAGAGATTCCTATCTACTGATCAGAGCTAGGAGTCTCTATTTTTCTGCCTTTTCATCTGTCTGTATGAATCTATGAAATTTTGTCTCTGTCTATCAGCTATAGACTGTTGCTGGGCAGATAAAGCTTTTCTCTTGACAGCTTTTTGCAGCTGTCCTTCTCTCCCAGCTTTCTGTCCTTCAGATCTACCACTTTTACTCCCACTGCTGTCCACAGCGTCTTCCATGTTGTTGGCTATGGCCGCTTTAAGTTCAGGCATTCTCAAACCAGGCTGGAACAGAGACCAAAACATTGTAATGTTTTTCTACCCGTGATGTAGCATTTCTATTTAAACATGACAAGAAGTAATGAGCTGAAGGTTAACAAAACATGGGGTTTCCAAATCTTGTGCACTTTAATGTGTGTGTGTGTGGAGAGATAATGCATAAATATTCCATAGCCATTATTCAGTTTCACAGAATCAGGTCAGTTTTAACTAAAATGTGATGTGGCAAGAGGTAATTACTTAGCCTACTGCAGTTTAGTAACATGCGGATATGGGTCTTGAAAAAAACATATCTTGCTATACAGTCATACATATGAATTCAGTGAAAATAAAATCCTGAAGTAACCATGGTTGTACTATTGGTACCTTATGGCTGACCCCGCAGAAATTTGCATTGTGGCCGCAAAATTCGTGATTTTTCACAAAATGTTGCAAAAGTTGTAAAATCCATATGAAAAAGGCATGGCAGGGAAACATTGTTTTCCCAATGAAAATAGCAAATATTATTAATACCGTTTAAGTAAATGACAGTGATTTCCCTTTGCTTCGTGCGTCTTCCATTCAGTTTGCATATGCCTACTATAGCACAGGACGAACACGCTGAGTGTTTGATATCACTTGAGATGGATGCCTTTACTACCAAGAAAATGCAGAGGCCCAATGCAAAATGTGGAGAAACGATCACTGCCTTAGTCGAAGTTTTGCGCTACAGAAAATATTTAGGACCTGATGCTGTGAAGCAGGCTCCAACATCAGCGTTGGACATTAGTGAAGACACTATTCGGGGCCTGATTTGTTTGTATTTCAGCAACTTCGCTGGAATTTATTTTTTTTAAATTAAATTTGCCATGAAAGGAAACAATGGATTTGTTTAATTTTGAAGAACGTTGTGTACATGTGAGGTCTTATGTTCTTAAAATAAAGTTTACAATTGAATTTTTAACAGTAGGTATCTGTGGGGAGGGAAAAAACAAGCGCAAAATTTTTGCAAACTTTGCCTTTTTGGGTGCAAAATTTTGTTGGTTTTTTTTCTTGCAAAATTCCGTGGGGACAGTTATGGTAACTGACAAACTATTCTTTTGCTGACTTTGAGATTTGAAAAAGTGTTGGCATTCATTTATGAACACAGTAGTGAACAAACCATGGCCAACATCGTTACCATTACATGCATCATCAGGACCATCAACTAATCAATCCCAGCCATTATAAAACTCAAATTACTACAAAATAGCCTGACAGATAAAAGCCATGTATAGCTGAACACTGCTATAAAGAACATGCCTGGGCAAAATATTTACTTCTTCATAGCATTAGTACTTTATAGCAACTGACCTTTTGTTTAGACAAAAGGGCAAGTGAACGTGTATTTATTTTCATCAGTGTGTTTCATATGAGTTCAATATAAGTGTGTGCTACTGTAAATGTCAAATCTTGTGTGCAGACTCATTATCTAGCAGGCCTCATTGATCAGCACCCTATGCTGAAGAAACATCCTATGTACGGAGGAACTAATAATTATATGTTAACCCTTATGCATCATCATCTTTGTTTTGTAAGCGCAGATGACAATATTCTGGAACTTTCCAACACTGAGCTGCTCCAACCCTAAACCAAGCACTCTGTGGGAGAGTTCCTGGATACTATTGTAAAGGAAAGGACATATCACCATCCGGGATTAATACAAACATAAGTCAAGAGATGACTTTAAGGACTTATGACAGTATTATTTGCAGGTGGTGATATATATTTGTATGTTACACATAGTGAAGGGGTTAAGAAAGAGTCTTGCAACTTACTCGATCAACTCCTGTCTCAACAGCTTTTTTTGGTCTCACTGAGAGCATGGGAGGTGCATGAGCAACATCTCCAAACTCTACTTTGTCTGTGAAGAGATTAGATCAAATACTGAACTGAATGACTCCAAGAGTGCTGATGACAGTCCAATTCATCTCTGCATAAAATACTGTTGTGGTCATAAATAGATTGCATCAGATAAGGGTAATCACTGTGCTTTGTGGGGGCTACTAAACCTTCAAATAAAAACTTGTTTTGTTATTTCAGAGTAATTTATGGTGCCCTAAGGTGGACTGTCTCATTTAGGGCTCCCAAAAAACACAGAAATATAGTGGAAAATCATCATGAGTATGCCCTTGGTGCATGGAATATGTATACTTATTACTGAGACATACTTAATATCAAGATCCACCTTAATAATAAAATGATAAAGAATTTGTGCACGTGAAATCCATATTTAACATCATGTAATACTTATTAGATGAGTACCTAATACAGAGCTTCCATTGCATATCAACCCTGAATAAAGAACCACAGAAAAATGATCACAATTCAAATATAAAATAGAGATGAATTCTTCGTCAAAGATAAAAAAAAATAAAATCTTTACGCTCACAATTGACACAGAAAGCAATTTCTTTCATATAAAGCTTAAACCTAACCCAGTTTTACACATACAAAGGGAACTTCATCATCAAAAGATACCTTGCAATGCATCGAAATCCAGAGTCTTTTCTCTCTTTTTCTCCTTCTTTGCATCTGATTTTTTTTGTTTCTTGTCTTTCAAACGTCTGTACAAAAGAAACAAATATTGTGACACAGGCTGCCAACTACAGCTTGTGACGAAATATTCTGTCTTCTTCAGATATCCTTTAATTTGACCAGGAAATTATGACAGAAATATCTATGTAAAAACCCATTTAAAAGAACATAAGATGATAAAACTAAATTTAAAGTAATCCCTACCCTTCATTTTCAGCATTTTTTAAATTAATGCTAGTGACATTTCATAATAAGCATAGTTAGGCATGTAAAAAACAAATTTTGGGACTTGCAGTGCATTTTGTAAATCCCCATTTTTGTATTATACAGATTGTATAACACTCAGTCAACAAACACATTATAGATCACTCACTTGCTGTAAATATAATTCTAATGGTCAGTGTTGAATAACTACAACTGAATTACAAATGCAGGGATGACTATAATAGTCTAGTCAGTGTCATGATGCAGAAACAGGGCACCAGGGGCTGCCAGCATTAAGCATTCAATAACTTTCATGCCAACAGACCTTACCCCATGACAAAAAGTAACTTACTTTTTTTTCTTTTCACTCATCCCTTTCTTTGCTTTCAGAGAGGTCATTATCCTTTTTTCATCACTGACCTGTACAGAAAATCACATTCAGAAAAGTTTTAAAAAAATACTTGGAACGGCTTAAAAAAACTGCTTGGAAAAGCTTAACAGCAAGAATCAGTTGGCTTAAAGTGTGACTTGACTCAATTTCACACATTCCCACTCTGGCTCAGTATTAGACAGCCGGTTTCATTTACCCACAAGATGGCAAATAACTTTACAGAATTTGTCTAGCTTGTCTGAGTATTTGGTGAGAGAGATATGTCTTTTGTTTTTCACGGCTTTTAATGACGCCGTCTGTTGTAGATTGATATGCCAATTATGCCACAGTGCAAAAATGAGACAGCACACATAATCAGCACAATCTGGCTATGTGTGGGAATGGGTAAGGGCTTTCAAATAATTTCAAGAATTACCTTGGTGAACTACTTACTCACAGTGGTGTGATCTAGTCAACACAAAGGGTTACATTTTCAGGAAATTAGAACTGGGTTTTTTAAGTTTGACTATCCAACCTTTATAGGATACTGAGATTGGGTACCACCCAGTGGAAGTTCAGAAGTGGCAGATGCTACCATGCTGTGAAGACCGAAAGCAGGTCATGAAACTGACAGAAGTGAGAGTAGTGTGAATAGTAGTGTGTGACCATTGTTGTGACTCAAGCAAGTCCTAAAGACAGTGTGAAAAATCAGAGAGAAAGATGCTGGTCATTAAAAAAAAAAAAAAAAGAGAACTTGCTCTGTTGTCGTAAGAAATAAACTCCAAGGTTCTGTAGTAACCCATCATCAGCACAACTCTTTAATTACCAGCATAGGCACCTTTCACTTAATTTGTAATATCATTTACATCATGTAAACTCTATCAAAATAAGTAAGGATGTCATATAAAAAGATAAAAAAGCAAGAAAATCAATGGATGTTTTACAGTGTGGTAAAACTCAGGGGCAGATGACAGCAGGTGACCCAGTAAATCAATGATTGTAAGAATAATGACAGGGACACAACATTAAAATGAAACACTGATCTGTGGTTGAGGGCATGTAATACTTTAATAGAGGAAGGTTTCCTACAGAAACTGTGCATTGCATCAAAGTTTACAAGAACTTTGCATCATGCACATATATGGTTAAAATATGCATGGAGATCAGAAACAACTAACAAAAACACTAAAATAGAATTCTGATACAATGCTCCCTGGTCAGGGGTAGCACCTTGTTTAAAAACTGACCAAGCGTGTTACTCCAACCAACTGCCTTGTCTTATTCAAATTATGACAGTTCACATGGTCCTTAGATAATATGGTTGAGCACATTTCAGCTTACAGGTGATCATGCTCTCTCTTTCATGCTTCCACTATAACTGCATGATAATAGTGGTGTGCAAATGAGTCGTTTTGGGCCTACATTTAGGCATACTTACATCAAATTTATCATCAATGCGAGACTTGGTGAGGACTCTGTTTGTCTCATTATTGACTCGTCTCATAAATGCTGCCTCAGTTTCATCCACCTTCTTCTTAAATGTGAAAGGCTCAACAAAAGTTCGGGTTGGCTTCAGTTTGTCAATGTAGTCATTCATAGCCTGCTCTGTAATCTTAGTTACTGAGCCCTTTTTTTTAGACTTCTTAGATTGCTGCATACTTGATATGTCCTTTGATGTATCTGTCTTCGGTGCTTTTTTGTCTGATTCTGTGTCCTTTAACCTTGAGCTTGGCTTTGCACCAAGAGGTGTAGAAAACTGGTTGTTGTACTTTTGTGGGGCTGAAACAGACAGGAAGACAAAACCATGTAGATTTTGTAAAACAAGTCTCAAAGTTATTGGCAATTTTTCCATGTCAGAGATAAACCCACCACCCAAATCTAGAGAAACTCTTCCAATGCAATAGCAAGTTGTGCTCCTAGTTCCTTAAAGAGAATAATTTTGAGATATTGCCACAGATTAAGTTTCTTGTAAAAAGACAATTTAGTAAAATTACTCAGAAAATCAGAGCTCCACTCCACTATGGGAAATGTTTAAAAACATCAACACCACAAAACCCAATATCATTATCACAGCTGTCATATTTGGTTCTATTACAATAATTTCCACAGAGATGAGATAAGAGACCCAAGAAATAGCAAACAGAAATTGAATATAGATAGGAAGAGAAAAAAGAAATGGTTGGGAGAAAAGTAACAAAATCAATGGGAATAATTTAACAGCAAGAGTAAAAAATTATTAGGATAATCATAACAACACTATTCAAAATAAAAATGCTAATTAAAATGTACCAAACACAGCAAGCAGCAGCATGTAGCACTGTGACTTTCATTTCACGCAAAAAAACATTCACATAGACTGAAACACAAGCTGTTTTTTATGACAGCTGAGAAATAGTCTAGTGCCATATGACCTGAGGCAGAATAATTCAGATCATCTCAGCTCATCTCAGCTGTGATATCTCAGTAGTTGAGACACAATAACTGGTGACAGATCTTGCTGTGAACTCATAAATCATCCACACCAAATGCAGAGATTTACTAACAATCGCATTTATTCACAATTTCATTTTGCACATTCCCCTTAACTTAGAAACAGCACAGCCTACCATCAGGATGCTTTAAAAACTTGTTCTTGCTCTTCTTTCCAACCCTCCCAGTTTTGACACCATCCATCATGAAACCAAGCTGTTTCAGTTTCCTTGGGATTTCTTGGTCATAACCTCTTGGTTTCTGATTCCATCCTTCTTGACGACTGAAAATATAGAAAACAAAGAACTAGATTCTGCAAGACCAAAAATGGCCAGTCTGTCTCACAAGCATTACGCATGCTAAAATAAATGCTCCCAAAATATAAAATCTGTTTGAGAGAAAGATATCTTA
>JAWQUT010000543.1:174903-193598 GCA_033807755.1 Ellobium chinense | reverse complement strand
ATGTTGGTAAATTACGTATTTCCCTTGTTCTACATGGTATTTTCGTTGTACCGCCATTCTCGTTATACCGCCATGTTTCTGTTTGCCCCTTACTTGGCGGTATAACGAGGTTTCACTGTATGTAGAATGACTGCATTTCATCACTTTACTTGTAAGTCTTAACCTCAAGTCTGTTGAATTTAGATCTCTATACTTGCTAGTCATTAGGCAGAAGGTCTCCTCACTTTTGCCAGGACAGACAAGCAATAGCCTCCTTGCAAAGCCGAATAAGGACATCACAGAAAAGCCACTTTCTTGGTCCTTTATAAATCAATATCATGAAGAGCTAATACTAAAGCCTCTTCTCTGCCTTCCTTGTCACCACAGGACTAGACAGAGAAGCTAAATCATTGTGTTACCTATCTATCAGAGATTGGCAATTCACAAACTAGGCCCAGTAATTTATGAAATGTTACAAAGTAAGTCACAAAGTCAGCACCAAAGCTTGACTGAAACTGGTTTTACTTTCTTATGGGCTATGTCGAAGGACAGCACCTCCACAATAAAGATACAGTTCATTAGTCATAGACAGGTCATGGACTAGATCGATATTTCGACTAAATCAGTGCTGTTGTTAGAGAAAGCCTTCTTATGATGTCTATAATATATTTTTCTCCATCTCCTCAATAACTCATTCAGATGAGATCTGGGTGAACTGCCTATGACTGTGATGTTATGGAAAGTACTTGAGAAGTCTATTCTAGATAGATGGCTCTAGCACTTTAGCAGGACAGCACCACTAGCTATGGAATTGGAGTATGGTGATGGTACAGTTCATTTCCTAGGCAGACTGATAAACAGGTAAAGGGTCAAATTGGTGCTGTCATGAGAGAAGGCCAACTAGATCTAGACGTCTAGACGTCTAGATGAATCTCAGGTTTAGATTAGATTTTAGATTAGAGGCTATGTCGAAGGACAGCACCGCAACAATAATGATACAGTTCATGGCTATCTCTAACGACAGCACCGATGACACAGTTCATTTAGTCGTAGACAAGTCATGGAATCGGTGCTGTCGTTAGGAGAAGGCCCAGTTCATTTAGTCATAGACAGGTCATGGACTATATTGATATTTCGACTAAATCGGTGCTGTTGTTAGAGAAAGCCAGATTAGACTAGATCTAAATATTATAAGATGTAGACCTAGTCTAGCTAGACTGGACCGAAGTGAGTTCGTATTAGTATTGACGGAAGGATTTCCATATGTGGTAACTCCTACAACTTAACTACGGTCAGTACCGAATAACGTACTAATACAACCCTAACCCTAACCCTACCCCCCTAACCTTAATCCTACCCTTAACACTAACACTAATGCCCATTGAGACAGGAGCATCAGTCGAAGCGAGCGTAAATCCTTATCACCAGTTACCACATATGGAAATCCTCCCGTATTGACAAGTATTGCTTGTATTTATTTTAATAAACAAACTGCCATGCCATGTGGCTGGGTATGCTGTTGTCAGTGTTGTGTGTGCCCAACCAGCTGATCAATACCTCCCTCGCACACAACCTTCTGCTACCTGAATGAACTACCAACTCTGCTAAAATACTTACGCGTCTTTCCTCGCACCGTGATAAAAGGGATCTACAGCTTTTATCTTCTTGTGTTTCTTACTTCTTTGGGGTTTCGCAAGTTTTCCCATTGCTGGCTGTGGCTACTTACTAAAGTTGTTGAGATTAGCCTCCCCTCTCTTTGTCCTGGCACTGGGCGACTACAAACCTTAATAGGTACGGATAATGCGGACTTCAGATCCTGCATTTCATGCAAGCTCCGCAAACTGAACCATACACAAAATAAAAACAGTGATAATCGCAAGAGAAACTATGACGCATATAAGCCACACTGAATTAAATTCCAGCATTTCTGGTACCAACCAGCTAAGATTATTATAGATTATATTATATATAGCGTCACTTTCTTTAATGCTTTAAAGATAAAGTTTACCTTGTTTTAGCCTGACGACTGGGTGTTCTTTGATCTACATTTTGACAATCCTTAACATCCTAGATCTCCAGACCTACATACTCGACGACTAGATCACATTATCTTCTCTGCAAAGCTGATGCTAAACACTAAAAGTATAAACATGTCAGTTACCGGTGAAAGTTACCATTTATATCTGGTGGTGCGAGTTGTACTTCCCACAACAACTCTAGTATGTACCAGTAATAAAATTCAGTATACGATTAGGCCTACCGTATTACGAATTACATTCAAATTTGGCTTGATTGGGTTTTCACAGAATTTCCTTTAGTCGCAGAGTTGGCAAAGCTTAACGTAGTGATGTATCGATACCTAAACTATGATTATGCCCATATTGACCTTTTTCGTCCTCCTAGTCCACAAGATTACGTTGACATCTGTACAGCTTCAGGATCGTTTCATCTTAAAAGTATCACAGTAGACTATAGACTTGACTAGTCCAGATTAGCCGTCTAGATGTAGTCTAACTCTCTATTCATATTCGTGACCCATGGAACAAATGAGGTCGCTCAAGATGATGGGGCT
This sequence comes from Ellobium chinense, assembly GCA_033807755.1. Lineage (NCBI taxonomy): Eukaryota > Metazoa > Mollusca > Gastropoda > Ellobiida > Ellobiidae > Ellobium > Ellobium chinense. Next base: position 191,047 of record JAWQUT010000543.1, on the reverse strand, counting down.
AGTATTGATCCATAGATGGTAATGACAATAAAGAATAATGAATAATAAATGTTATAACAGTATAAGTTTATTATACTTAACTCCAATTCGCAGGGACCACCCCAATGAGTTGGAGAAATCAGGATTCGACTAGACTAACGATTTTCAAGGTGGGTCAACCGTATGCGAGCGAGCCAGCACCCTGGGGAGGTCACGAGGGTAATTCAACTAAAGATGGCATATTGGGGAAGTATTTTAAATGGGATTATTTCTTTTTCTAAGAAATCACTCTGAGTAGTAGCTTAATAGATGAAGAGGCCGCTGCCTTTTCCACCTGTTCCCGGTTTGTCAAGATCGTAGAAAGCGTGCTAACGGGAACGCCATATTTCTCAGCTATGACATTCTTCGACATCGCACCTCTGTCGATTTCCTGGAGCATGTTAATATTCGACTCAATGGAAAGAGTCTTGAGGTTTCTCTTTACAGGATTAGAGGAAGCCATTATTTAGAGGACAAATTCAATTTAATTCAAGTTGAAAATGATAAAGATGAGTCAACTGTACGCCCACAAGCGAGCACACTGGGGAGGTCACGAGGGCAGCCTCTTGTTTATTTACCATCACAGTAATGGGCCAGTGCACTGTATATATACACTGCTGCGGAGATGTTTAATTATCGATCGATTTTTCAGCACCGCCGAACCCTCCCGCATTCTCTTCCCCCTACTGTCTTATCAGCGGTGGTGTAATACACACGCCCTACTTATTGTGCTGCGGTTAATGGCACTCGCAGTGTCCAGTTTTATTGCCTCTCTCTATCCGCGGCACCATCTTGTTTGTTTTTCAAGCCTTCCGCGTTGTTTAGTACCACGCGGGGAAGATGCCAGGAGGTGATTTTGCCTCTGTGGCAGCGCTGAGCAGTTGGACTAATCAGAAATGGGCATTAATTACTTCGTCTTATGCAAGGATAATTAATAGACGCAAAGAAGGAAAAAAAACTATTATTTCTTTTTATTTCGACTAATAAATAATTGAAGGTATCCGGTTTCGACATACATGGACTCGACTGTATTTTATAGCCTAAGGCTAAGTTGTTGCCAGATGATTAATCAGTACAAACACTGTTGTACTGGGTCAGAAGTAGAATATAGGGTTGAAGGGGTAGTTTTTTGGGTTTTTTTTCCAAAACTTGATCAAGACAAAGAGGCAAGATCTGTTGCACAAAAGGATTTTTAAAAAATCATATTAACATCACAAGCAATAAAATCAGATTAAGATGTTTAGACGTAGAGCAACAAAACACCGAAAACAGAAAAAAGGCTTATCAATAGATATATTCAACCTTTATTGCTCTATAACTTTATTCAGTCCTTGGGGAAAATGCCATGTATTCATTGTTTCTCATTCATAAATAATTCATACATTATGGATGGATCTACAAATTGAAAATCACCATATATATTGGCCTACTGTTCAAAAGAGATCTAATCAAGTAATCAAGTCTTTTGCACCATCCTAGTTTATGTTATAATTAAAGCATACTAATGAAATTATACTTTTGTTATGAATTTGGCATATTTCATCCTGCAGAATAAAACTGTTCTAACTCATTGTATACATTTTTTTTTTCCAGCAGACTACCAGAAAATAAACACATGACTTCAGAACTCCAGAAGTACATAAAACTTCTGTCATTTTCATGGAGTGGATTGTAAATTTTTACATCCATACGCACATGTAACCTGATCTTCAGGCACTTGATTAAATTGACCAGCTGTCAGAAACCTTGTTAGATCTGACTACAACTATTTTTCCTGATCTGTTACTCACCACAAATGTGTTTGGCTAAAGCTGCGGACCAATCAAATGAAATCATGCCAATGGGCAGTCCAAACCTTGTGCCCAGGTTGTTTCATTCTTTGACTGGAGCAGTGACTGCCAACTATGAAATGATGCAAAGAAGCCATAGGTGTATCTCTAACCTGCTCCTGACTTCATCAGAAAGATTTAGTGCTGTTGCCGGTGCACAAGTTCAGTGTTTCTCCTCACAATCCTCACATACTGAAGACTCACTCAAGGATGACAGATCAACTGCACTGAATGAAACAACACATAATGGTGCTACGTATCCCACTCCTACAGGTAGTCCTGGTTCGGATACTTCGCTCCCTGATGATGAAAAACATTTAGAACCAGCATTTTCTGCCATGATAGATGAGAACAAACTGCCTCCCACTGCACTGAAAACTGTATCAGTTGTCCCTGGTAAGGGACCACCACCTGAGCCTCCTGTTACTTGCTGTATGAGTGGATGTGCCAACTGTGTCTGGATAACATATGCTGATGAGTTACGGGACTACTATAAGGATGGAGGGGAAAAGGCACGGAAAGCCTTGGAGCAAATTGAAGACCCTTCCCTCAAAGCATTTGTTAAACTGGAATTAGGGCTGTGACCTGACAGTATGGCAGTACACCTAACCAAAGTGAATATTTATTATTTATGTATGAGAACTACAGGATTATTCTGAAATGCAGAAGAAAAGGCAGAAAAGGCCTTTGGGCAAGTAGAAGAACCATCCCTAAATTTATAAAAGGCATTTCTTAAACTCAACAAAGGAAGACTGTGATCTGACTTTATAGCTACAGTTTTATCAAAGTGATTATTTTTTATTTATTCAGAATGAGATATTTTGTATGCATGGTGAGCCACCATAGTGAAGTGAAAATTGATGTGGATGAATGAAAGTATTGAAAGTTGCTGTAGATTGTTTGTGGATTGAAATTTAACGTTTGATTTACTGGCAGATTTTCTTCCTTCAGGATTGATTTTAGTTTTATCTGATCCCATTCCATTCTGAAATGTGTGTTTTATGGGAAAGTATGGGTATACTGGTATCATAGATTATAGTCGATTACCATGGTAAACACTACCCTTGGCGAAGTCGGTGCTTAATGCAGGCAAAACTGGGCACAAAAGCGCTACATCATGCATATTTTCTGTTGTGGGTGTGATCTTCTCAGGAAAGCTGTATTCCAAATTACTGTCATTATTTTACTACCAGATTTACACGAGTAGCTTAGACACATTAATGCATATCATTACAGGGCAGTGTTTTCAATATTTATGTTTCAAGAATAAGTTACACAGAACTAAAGGAAAGAGCTGCATCTCCAAGGGATGTATGAGAATTAAATTTAGAAAATAATGCCTCTGTAATGATTAATATTACTGAGTCTTAGATGCATGTGTGCAATCTGAGAGTCAAGGAACGATTGTATTTTCAAAAAACGATTAGTCAAGGAGCAACAGTATTTTGAGATAACGATTTTCTTAAGTCACCACTCATAAGAGGAAAAATGCACTGTTCAGCACTTTGGTACAGTTTTACACGCAAAATGTCTGGAATTTGAAAAGGGCAGTTTACACCACATAACACATTACTCAATTACTGTCTACATGAGGATTGAGGCTGATGGAAACTAGTCCATTTTAATGTGACCTGCAACTACAGTATTATTTCCATAAGCCTGCTTGTTATTGGCAAAGGTGGTCAAGACGGAGTAGATTCTTTTTGATAAAATGATATTATTTTTTACAAGGCGCTATCCAGATCAGTTTCAGGTGACATTGATGTACATAATCATCCATTCATGGTTTATTAAGAATTTAAGTAAAGATCTGTGAAAGTTTGCATGAGCATTTAAAAATGAACAGTGTTTACATCTTTATACAAGACTAGTCACTAAGTTACCCATTCTGTGAATGGAATTGCCATGTTTGCATACTGGTCACACTGGTTCTGACAAGAAGATGAAGGTAAGTGATAATGTGTTAGATGAGTGTTGCATGAAATATGCCCAAAGTTAACACCTTCTGAATACAGCTACTGTATATGCAGGCCAGAAATTCTTGATGCCTCCCATCGGAACTCTTGTGGCAGCTCAAGACAGCTGCCAGCTGACCTTTCTAAATGAATATTCATGAGAGTATTGTCTAGCTAATCAGGTGGTTATTTTCTGTTTATTTGAATTCATGTGCAACTGTGCAAAGCTGAGGTTACATCATTGTGCAACTCCATGCACTTGAACACGCATGTTATGAATAAACTGGACACACTAAACTTTTTGATTTTTAACTATATTTTGCCACATCTGATTTAATTGTTTTAATTAGGTTCCTTTTAGCAGTTGTACCGCATGCTATAAGAACAAACAATTCATTGGATGATTGACAGACTAAATCCACATATCACTTTTGGACTTTTAAAATATTTCAGGCAATCCCTAGTTGTTTTATTTCATTATAAGTGTGTTCTTGATGGGGTCATGCTTAGGGGATATTAAATCCTTTTCAGATGTGAGTTTTAATCTTTTTCTTGTTGTTATCTCTTCGTGAATAGAATTTCATTTTGTAAAGGTATTTCATGTGTCAACAAAGAATAAATAGTATACCGGTACGATATTTCTTCTGAAATTTATAATTTACAGAAACAAAAATCACAGACATTATGATGAAAGATTTCTAGGGCAGTTCCAGTGATCATCTTGGCATTGATACAGTATCAACAAAACATATGATGCTCTAATCATAAAGTGTCAGCATCAAAGTCATACTGAACTTTGTGAAGCAAGACATTTTGCTTGGCGCAGCATTTTTATGCCTTGCAATGACTGCTTGGTCTAAACCTTGTCTGGGATTAATCTATTAAACAAAAACACTGACGAGGATTCCCCATGACACAACAATGGCCTTAAAACACAGTCCTTAGCACACTCTCTTTCAGAAATCTCCTCAGTTTCGTTCTTTATAGAAAGCACTCTGGATAATACAAACTTCAGAGAATAAACTGTTAATAGATTGATCTGAAAAGTGGCTGTTATCAGGGTTCCTCTGTATAAGAATTCTGACAAAATACTGTAGTTTATTGTGAAACCTCTGATGATTTACTAAATTCATGGGTCCAAAATCATTTTTGCATCTAGGTTTCAATAAAACTGTCTCTTCATTCACTCTTTCAAACATTTCACTCAACAATTACATGAATGGCTTGTAAATTTAATGCTTTATTGAATACAGTTCAAACGCATGTGTCAGATTCTCTCTCAGTGATCTCCAACCACCCACAACATGTCAAACAGATCTGATGGAATGAAGGGGTCGACAGGCTTCTCAAGACAGATGACTTCACTTTCCTTGTCTCCTTCTCCTGTATCTCAATTTTAACCATACTATCACTTTCATCTCTCACATGATGAAGAGTGAGAAAAACTTAACTAGGAAGGAAAATCATAATGATTGTACCAGTAACTTATAAGTGATAGAGAGGAAGAGCATGGCATAATAGCACACACACAAGGTTGTACTAACAACTCAGAGAAAAGGGGAAAAGAAAAAAAAATCTTGAGACTGGAAGTTTCACTGTCTTACATCATTCACATGCAATAACACAAAAAGAAGTGGGATGATGGGAGAAAGGAAGTGTGTATACTGATAAGTGATATTCAGATAAAAGTTTGATAAATTAGAGGATTCTGGTGATAAGAAAATAGACAAAAACAGAATGAGTTAGAACACATTACAAGATGGAAGAGGAGCTTTTGCTGAAACAGTCAAACAAGGAACTACCGTACTGTTTGCATACAGATTTCATCATCAACATGCATGTAGGTAACACCAATTTTTTTGTGGTCTTTTTGGACCAGTGGCCATATGGGATGGTTCAACCTAATGTTGGTGACACAGACAACTTGTTTTAGAATTATTTTACTTGGTAAAACTGATGAATGATTTAGGTGATTGAACTGAAGAATGGTAGGAGAAGATTGTGAAGAGATAATCCACAGAGATACAGAACTTGGATGGAAGAGTGAGAGAAGAAATGGATAGTCAATATTTTGTCATTTTAGCCACACCGCCCCTCCTCCCTCTGTGATACCTGTTTGCTACACAGTATGCTATAGCCAGCATGTGTGACCATTCAATCCCACAGGGACATATACAGTCGAGCACGGAAAACTCGAATTTCTCCGGGATCGAAAAAAGTGTTCGAGATTTCCGTAATTCGAGATTCCCGTGACGGCAATATTTCCACAATTACCATGGACTAGAGGGACTGGTAAGGGGAGATAACCACACGACACTAATCTGCTCTGATCTTAACATAATTAGAATTACCTCCCTTCCCTTTTTCCGACGTTTCACATTAAATTATGACAAAAGGAACTGAATTTAATGAACAGAAGACGAAAATCACCTGATTTCGTCAGAGTAAATCGAACTTCGGTGCATAAGTGTAATCCTGATGTGTTCGACGTTATTCGAAGAAAAAGAAAGAAATTAGGAGCGGCACTACTGTCAGTCTGCTATTACCTATCGCCCCGCCACGTCACTCGGTGCGCATCGCGTCATGTTCGACGCAATTTATCGCAGCGTGTGTTGACCTAGTCCACCACCCACCAGGTCGCTCTGCATGCTCAATCACTACACCACCCCCCTCCCGCTGATTCAGTAGAGCCACACAAAGCATTGTCTTGATCCCTTGCCCATTACCACGGCACTCCCGCACACCTTTCCCTTATCACCAACACTGGGACGAGCAACGCCAGACAAAGAAAGGCTTTATCGGTCATTTCGCCGCTTTGAGATCGGGTAGATGATGATGAAATCGTTCGAGAAATGCGTGTTGAGAGTTCGAGAAAATCGTGTTAATAATACAAAGAAAATAGAGGCATTTAAAAGGGGCCGATAACAGCGTTCGACATTTCCGTGAATTCGAGATTAGTGTGTTTGAGTTTTCTGTGTTCGACTGTATATATATTTTATACATTCAGAGGTCATCTCTAACATCTTGTACTAACAGGGCCTATCTTTGCACAAACTTGGGAGAAAATTTAAGTGGTTCTGTCTGTAGCTTTTTGCTACAATAAAATTCTTATCTAATTTTTATCAGGCTTGCACAGCTTCATAGAAATCAGAAGATAAGTATTTATATGAAGATGCAAAAAAGTAATTCTGGAGGCAAACCAACACACACGTTTTTGCTGCGAGGTGTAATATCTACAGATATCAAAGTTCCTTAGTCAAAGCCAGCAATGCATATTGTGCAACAGTGAAATAATACAATGTACAGTGTGCAGCCTTTCCCCACAACAATGGCAGCCTTATATATGACAACTCCTCTTTCCTTTTGCACTTGATGCAAAAGAGAAGCTATAAAGTGTCATAATGATTGTGAGAGAGTGATGTACAGCTTCTGAAGTTAGCATGAGCTATCCTCACTCATTTTCTCATATTCAAAATCCCCATGTGCACATGGAAAGACTATCAGTGCAAGATCCCAAAAAATGACAGATGCTCTTGCTTACTAAGGGTTGGAAATATGAAACCTGAATTTCTTAGAACTCTATTATATATGTGGCAACGTTCAGGTGGACATGGAAAGATAGGCAGATGAATTTTATAAGATCACATATTGGCATGATTATATTTTCTGAAGAGTAAACTTCCTTTTCTCCAAGCCTACCAAAGTATCATTCAGCAGAATGCAAACCCATCCACTTTAGTCATACACCTTTGTAGGCACAAAGGCTTCACATCTCACACTGAATGAACAGCAATATAGGAAACAGCTAGATATCACCATGGCCAGCATGAGATTGTATCACAAAAATGCTCAAAATACTGTGTATATATACAGAGTAAACAATCTACAGATACTTTAATCTCTCTTAAGTGGCATCACAAATATACAGTATCTCCTATGTCTCCAAGTGAACTGTATTTCTCTTGCAGAAAATGGAATCCTTGCTTTTAGGCAACATTCCAGTCATCGTGTTTTGAGCATATTGGGCATCCGGCCAATGAAGGCAATATGCGCGATGTCCAGGAAGAAGCTATTAATTGCCACCATGGATTTTTATTCTGTGTTACAAGCTGATATGTAAGGCAGCTGGGTAAAACCTTGATATTGTCTGCCGTACCATCCTCCACTGATTCTATGCCTTTCTAGACCACTCTGACAAATGTACTTTCTTTGATCCTGGTGTTGTAAGGAATTTCTGAACAGTCATATCTGCATAAACTGAAAGTTCAAAGCATGGAGGAATTTTGCATGATGTGGCCAAGTGGAGAAAAAAAAAAACAACTGCTATTCTAGTTCCTCATGTTATGCAGTTTCAGTAGTCACAACAATGTCCTCGCCACCCATCTGGTCAATCTGCCGTGCTGATGTCGCTGGTGTGGGTTCATCACCCTCTGGCATTTGTTTATCCCAGAATTCAGAAACTCTGTGCTGTATACCACGATTCTCTTCCCTCCATTCTCGCTGCCACACTCGTAGTTCTTGAACATCTGGTTCTCGACGAACCTGCAAAGATGATAATGAAATCTCAATAATTTTGTTCTTCCAGAAACTCTGCAATGCCAAACTTGCCTTATTCATGTCCTGCCCTTTCATGCCTTGTCATCATAGCTGCTAATAATTAAATACGCCCGCCTAGATAACTGCATATTGTTGACTATATGTTTAATGGATGTGCCATGGCAAACGGAAATCACATTTAAAACTAAAAATTTCACTGCATAGAAACAACTTCCATTGCACATATTATGTTATTTGACTCCTCTCACTCTCTTGTCAGCTACAATTTTAATACAGTGTGCAGCTTGGTCATCACATACGATTTTTGTTTCAAAGTTTACCTGCCTGAGTGTTGATGATTCTGTTTCAAAAGCAGTTACATGTATTTTCTGCCTAAAAGCCTATCATCACACAAATTCTTTGCAACCAGCGCTGTGTCTCCTTTCATTAAACATTTTTGGTAACCAGATAGTGTCTAAGCTATGTGAGGGTTTTTTTTCTTCTTCACAATCAACATGTGTCTAAGCTAGGTAACTGCAATCACTAACAACAGCAATGGCATATATTTTCTTCTTGCCTTAAGATTTGGAGTCAAAAGGACTGAAAGACTGGCAGATATTGAGTTTTCATTAATTTATCTCCATTCTACATTCTTCACCCCTACTGTAAAATCATTACCAAGTATCCTCTCCAGAAAGACTGAATGATAAGAGCAGCTTCTTCATCAGTCCAGATGAGTGACATTGGCAGAGGTGGACGTGGACTGAGGATAGAAACCACATTAGATGCTTTACACAAGTTTCCGCATGCTTGCAGAAAAACATTTAAGGAAAATAAACTGTATTCTTATTAAACTCATCACTCTATGTCCAGCAAAACTAATGTTATCCTGCTGGCCTGAGTAGTAATCTTGGTATTTTTAAAATCTGCTTCTTTTGATCCCTGCTGAATCCTTGCTTTGTCAAAGTGTAACTCTTCCTTTCTCCTTGTGTTTTTTTAGGGTGCTGGGACACTTTATCATTACCATACAAATGACAAACTGTCATATTCAGTATGTAACAGATAAAAAAATATTGATGCAACAACTTTAACTTTATTATATTTTCATGACAAGCAATTTTATGTACCGTAATTAGTATAAACACTTATTAAGTTACTGTTTTTACTGCTTTGTGTCACTGTAGATATTTTGTCTATACAAAGTGTTTAGTTTGTGCCTTGACCACAGATCATCAATTATACCAGAATAATGCATGGGCCGATAGACCAGCTGGTAATCTTGTTATCTGAACCTACTTCAGTGTGGCTTGATTTTCTCTCATCATCACCTGTTACTCAGCATACATATACTGTACATTATATACTGTACTGAGCTAGTAACATTAGTCCACAAAAACTCGAACTCACTGATCTTTCAGCCATGCCTGGACAAAAGGAATGTCCCACAGCTCTATGTCTGACCTGTCTCCATGAGCTGGGTTAGGGTTATGTCTGAGGAAAAAATGTAGCAGTGATCAATACAGTATTTAGATGACTGGTTGGTTTGTTATTAGGCAATATTTATTGCCCTAGAGTGGGCTGCACTTTTCTAAGATGAAGAAGATCAGCGAATTTATATTGTATACCCTTATTAAGGAATCTTTCATTTACTTAAGCCACAACATTGCTACTTTATTGATAATTAAATGATGTCACATTATAACAAGTTTGGAAAAAACACAATAAATTAATCCACTTATGACAAATACTGCATTTCACATGCATATGGACTGCAGAAAGCTATATTGTGACTATGCAATCCTAGCAGTGTCGACCTCTTTCTAATTCACTACATTTCCTTTAACTGTCAATATCACTTTTGAATTCTAGTGTTTTTTCCCCTCTATAACCAAAATATACATGTATCTTATTTCACTTAAAGTTTGGCCAACATCACTTTTCTTTCAAGAATTTAAAAAGCAAATGCACAATGCAAGCCATTAATCTGTATGGTTTTTCTTGAAAATTACTACTCTAAAAACATCCCAAAAGTAACAGAGAAGGTGGAAGAAAGGAACACTTTGGTGTGACAGCTAAAGGAAAAGGAAGAATAGCAGCAACAGAAAAATGGCTGAGACTGACTGCAACCTCACTTATTCTCAAAAGAGCAAATATAGGAACTGATAAAAAGGTAAACAAAAATGCCTCAACAATAAACTTACTTATATAGATATTCTGTAATAAAATCACATGCATTGAATTTTGTTCTCCGCCTCTGAAACAGAAAAATCAAACATTCCATAAATTCTTCAGTAAAGTAAGCGTTCCCCATACTTTCAATACAGAAACTAATATTTAATCTGTAACTACAGTGAGGCTTTGGTAACTGGAAACGAAGAAATTTACCTAAAGCTTAAAGCATGATTTAAAAATACATGAGTAACAAAATGCTTACACAAAGAAGTGTTTGAATGTTTTAAACTTTGCACAGCTCTTTCTTTTCAGCAGTCATCATGACTGCTTTAGAGGTCTTTTATGAAAGGCATGAAACTACTGAAGTGAAATGAAAACAGATAGGGTGTGCAACTTTTGAGGATATTAATGATCTTCAGGAAAATGGGAAGAATTTATGTTCACCATTTGCAGTGCTGAAATGTGTGTCTGGTACTATCAACTGTGATATATATGTACCATTTCCATGACTTAGTATGTAAGGTTTGCCAAGACTGAAATTTGAATGCACCAAAAACTACCTGCATGAGTTCATATTGCCTATTTCTGCTTACAGGTCATTAAGAAAGAAATGGCTTGGGATTCAGTAATTCTTCAGGTCAAACTCAAATGAGCCCACTCTAGGCAAACTCAATCAATCCATAAGTCTGGAAGATTTAGTGGGGCTATTTTATATTTATAGTGATCCATATAACGTAAGGAAATCCAATAAAAGTGAAGGACAGATGACTAAATTTTCAAAATTATGAAAAACATGTAAATAAAGAGGCAACTAAAATCTTTATAACACTGAACAAAATAAAGTTTCTTACATCTTGCTCTTCCTCCACAAGTGCTTCCTAGCGGTTTTAGCAAAATCATATATTAATTTTTTTGTGAGTAAATTTAATAATGTTGCTCTAAAACTGATCAGAATGAATCACTGAACGGTAAATATAATTAGGTGATTCCTGCATGGCACACGTGTGCTCCATGTACCTATGTTCCAAAATGAATATCAACCTATAAATTCCATTCTGTTGGTAGTAAATTTATGTTTTCACGACCACAAACACTGGACTAATTAGCTTCACTGCATGAGATCAATTCATTGGTAACAATGATTTTTTTTTATTTTACAAAGATATCTTTGACATGGAACACACAGAGAAGTTCATATATATCTGAAGAGGTCTATATCACAAGATGCCCTTGACCCATAAAACAAATCAAACATTCACTTTTACTTGCTTGCTGAACAGTCCATTAAGCACAGCATATCTTGCTGAGGATCATTACAGTAGCATTTCAGCAGTTCCCTCCACTTCTGTTTCCTACTCTAGACTAGAATCTACTGCAAACTCTAAAAACCTACATAGTTTCATTGTCAGGTTCCATATACTGTACAGTCTTCCTTACCTCAAAACACTTTTCTATCTTTGCTTGTTTCAACATGGCCTCTAATGCAGGGAGCAGCCATGGAAAAATGTAATGATTCAGATATTCTCTAGGCGTGCCTGGGGAAAGAAATTAGCATTGATGAACTCCAAAGCCAATAAATAGAAACTCGTCTGGAAGACATTCAAAATTTACATGTACATAACCCATCTTTCCTTCAGAATACATACAGAGACTGATTTAACTTTTTTTATTATTTCTTTTAATTTATGCCTCTTTAACCCATTCTTAAATTGCTTCTTCTGATTGGTAATTAGATGGCCCATACAATGTATGTCCTAAATGCAGAGATTTGTTGATGTGACAGAGAAGACATAAAAAGTCAAGGTAACTTAATTCAAAGTTACACAGATCAATTGCATGGCTTTATAGGAGATTTCTTGAAACTAATATATTTCGGTTAATGCGACATATTCCCTCACATCACAACCCACTTATGCTACTCTCTCTATCTGTGTGGATAAAGTTCTCTTAATGCTTGTATGGGATCATTTTACCACTGAACAACAAAATCAGCCACAAGTGCTACTTACATGTGTTCTTATTAGGTGGCATGGGAGGAGGTGGAGTTGGTGGTTTTGGGGGTTTAGTGGTGAAGCTGTATCCAAGACATGAAGGATGACTTATTGCTGGGTCAAAGTCTGCTGCTAAATCTTCATCCACTCCAATGGGTGCATACATTTTCCCATAAAACACAGGGTTGTGTTGTGCTGGTTCAAAATCAACATAGTCTGTGACAACAGATTTGGCATCATCATCACTGTCAAAAGGTGGTTTGTAGCGAGCAAACTCTGAAAAAAAGGTTTTGGAAAAAATACAGTAAATACCTGATAACATCAAGTCCTGGGGACCACAGAAATGCGTTTGTGTTATCAAGAATTTGTGTAAAGAAGAGTACACTGGAAATAAGGGAGATGGCCCATTTTTACACACAATAAGAGAGATGAGAGGAAGGGCATTGTGTGTTCCCACGGTTTGCCAGTGACATCACGACGGAAGCAAGGCGCACACGGCACAGATGATACTGGACACGCCAATGGATAAATCAGTCCGGGCGGTTACGTTACAGAAGACTCAGTGGGGGGGGGGACAAGTCCGGCTAAGTGGTCGTGGGAGGCAAAGCCATTACATGGCGAGCGGGGTGATGGTGGAGCATCGTGGGTGGAAAATGTTGCACTAGCAATGCAAACAGAAAAAGGAGAGTTAAAGCAAAAACAAAAGTGCAGCCCAAAAGTTCTTCGCATTATCAAGATCCTTTAGTGTTTTAATTTGTGTAAACGGAATTTGGAATGCATAGATTACAGAACAAAAAATAACAGGGAATTTTTTCTTGTTCATGTAAACAAAAATTTTGCCTTAATCGGGTTGGTGTGAAGTGAAGTTTACTGTATATACAAATAGTGCTCAATTATTAAAGGTTAAATATTATTTATTTTTTTAATGCTCATATCTACATGTTCTAGCAGAAGGCATTTTGGAATTAGCTATCTAAATACAGGTATCTAAACACATAGTCCATACATGCTTAGAGAAAGTATTTGCTGCTATTATAAACTGTTCAGCCTTGTCCTAAAAGGTCTGTTCTTCATAATATGGCCTACTTGTAAATGAGATAATATAAACTTTAAAACATTGGCCATTTTTCTCTGACCCATGTGGATTTCTGTGGTATTTGTCAGTTCAGCAGATCTTACAAATGTATCACTCATATGTTGGTATGGATATGGAAATCTCTTATGATCCACCTTTAACGAAGGCAGTTATGAAGCTGTAAACAAATCATGAGGTGTGAGATTAGTATAACTGGCAGTAATGTTGACATGGTGCTGAATTTGAAGGCAAGGATGTTACCATAACATTTCCCACTGGCATTATATTATTACATTATATGGGATAGTCAACTCCACTTAATCACAGTCAGGATAATTACAACTTCCACCTAATCATAATACTGTACTTCCACATAACAATTTCTTCCATATCTATGTAAAAATAACAGAATAATTTCAATACCTTTTGACTGTACTTTTAACTATGCTACTAAAAAGTTTCCATTTAGTGGACTAGCCTGCACATTATATCCAGAGTGTTTGCAAAAAGAAAAGCAGAAAGGCAAGCAAAGAAATGCCCCCTCTCTCATACTTCCCCCCTCCCCTTCCCTGGCACATCTAATACTAGTCTAATGTTGCAGTGGTAAAAACAATGTATTATGATGTAGTTACCCATCGTGCAATTGCCTTTTGTCTCTATACCCGTGCATGCATAATCTATTTCGAGGGCTTTCATGGTGCAAATGAGGAAGAAGAACAACAACAACAATAATCACATCTAACTGCGCAATGCAGTTCATAAGGCATGTGTACTGATCTACGCGTCTTACACACAGAAGCCTACATTTACAGTACAGCCCTACACAAACATATTTACATCCATGTATAGTGAAACTGATAATCGAGCTACTGTTCGTATGAACCGAAAGATATTCGTCCTGAACTGCTCATATTATGAGTGTTCTCTTTTCATGTTATGACTGGTGCGCACGCACATACCCTTGCATATTTCTTCCCAAATATTGGGTTCGGGAACCTGTTTTATGACAGACATGTTGTTAGTTTACATCGACCGTGTCACGCCATAAAACGGAAATATATGCGCTTTAGCCTGCTTTCCTTTCTAATGTTTAAAATGATATAGCATAGAGTCTATGTGTCGTAAGTATGATTAAATGTTGTTTAAAGTTAATTATAATATTTTTCATAAAAATTTTGTTTTGAAATGAGAGACATACATGGCCATTTCATATATCACTACGCACAAGGTTGCCATGCGACAGGGATCTGTACGTATTCGGTGTCTTCGTATTATTGTATATTGGCTGTTTTTTCTTAGGCTAACGTTCTCTACAGCTTTACGACGAAGACAAAAGTGATGAGTTGTTCTTGAGACAGCACCCTGCTGTTGTCAGTGTTTAAAGGCTCATGAAAATTGAAAGCCTTCATAATCATTTCATAAGTAGGCCTGCCAGGTTAGCGTTAGACTGCCGCATCCCAAAATAACACACTTAGTGCTCTATGAACATAAATATTATAATGATTCAAACATTCCATAGAAGTGCCCGAGAATGGAACGTAGCCTTTGTGTTATGTGGTATAAAATCCAGCCGTCTAGTCCACACCTAATTTAACAAGAAGAAATAGGTCAGTTCGACTCAGACAGGCCAAAACTCTGGCAGCGCATTTTGATGGGGNGGGAGGGGGGGGGGAATCTTGTTTGGCATGCTTTTGGCGTTAATCCCAGGCAGGAAATATGAAAGACCTGAATTCCACAAACAAATATACAAACAAACAAAGCAAAACAAGTGACCAAAAAATAATCAAACGAACAAAACACTAGTACTGTTGACCTGATCCCTCGAAAACCGAGACCACAGACGGGCCTTGATACTGGACAATTTTGACGGTTATTGCCCTTGCGATATGTTAGTTCCTGGCAAAGACGTTATAATATTTATTATTATTAGTATTATAACCTCTTTGGTTCTTGGTCTTTGGCCCCTATTGTTTTTTGTTTTAACCCTGACACTGGCTGGCAGGGCCCACCAAAAGGGGGTTTTATTATAGTAGCGAATATTGTACAATATGAGTGATTTGCCCCTGTAATAGATTCCAAAAACCTATTGGCATCCAATTTTAAAGTTTCAGGTACAATTTGAGCCTTGTAAACAAACAAAATACCGGTAATAAAGTGTGTAGGCCTATGTATTAGCACGCGGTCAAAACCAGCCTAATGAAAAATTGGGGACCAAATCAGAATTCGAGGTGACCTTTTTCGAAAGAGATTTGTGAAAAATTTTTGGCTTTGATCCCTCTTTTCCTTTCCGTTAAAAGATCGGGCAAAAGACGTACTTTAACCACCATGGAAGAAATTTCCCGAAATCACTGTGGTACAGTATTTGTAGAATAACACAAAATGCTAATAGGGCCAAAAGAAAGAAAAAACATTGGGTTCCAAAGACCTAGCACCTAAGATTTTTTTTTCTTTTTTCGGTCCTCTAAATGGAATGTGTTATTTACAAGTTTACTGTGATTTCGGGGTTTTTTTTCCCATGGAGGTTAAAGTACTTCCATTGCTTTATCTTTTAGAGGGATGAAAAGATGG
>JAWQUT010000543.1:166411-174840 GCA_033807755.1 Ellobium chinense | reverse complement strand
TTTCACAAATCTATTTCAAAAATAGTCACCACTCCTTCTGATTTGGTCTCAAGTTTTCATTAGGCTGGTTTTGACCGTGTGCTAATACATAGGCCTAACACATTTTATTTTTACAACTATAAGGCTCAAATTGTACCTGAAACTTTAAAACTGGGTGCTTATGGTATGAACATGCCTATTTTTTGTGGTTTTTCTGATTCACTGTTGATATAAGGTTTTACACCAGCTCTTCCTCCAAATTTTGATACAAAGAAAAATGCCCCTAAACCAGTTAGAGTTTGAGAACTTGTAACAGTGGAGCAGACTACCCAATATTTTAGGCCTTTTCACTCAGTAAACAGGGTAACCTTACCCACCGAGCAACAATCACAAAGTTTATACTTAAATGGTTAAACCTCACCTATTCTGAGTCTACAAATGTATTTGCACCTATCTAAGCTTTTGAAATTCAAATCCAACCCTTTCCCCTCTTCCCAAGGCCACTTTTCTGCTAAATCACATGTTTTTTTACTTATTTCTACACCTTGACATTGGCCTGGTTGGTTAGCAGGGCCCTAAACAAGGGGGGTGGGGGTGGTTATTAATAGGATTCCGTCAGTCGGTGATTTGGTCTATTAATAGATGCCAGAAACCGCTTCTGCACGATAATTATCAGTCCCTTCAAATGTATGTACTGTCCACTCCGGCCCCAGCATTCTTTCCTCCTCTTCCCCACACCCCCACCTCTTCACCACATCCCCGAGAAAGAAAAAGAAAACATATATAGGTAGTGGTAGCAGTCTCAACATCCTGGGAGACGTGGCCAGGTACTTTATAAATAACAAGGTATGTTTGTTCATGTGCTATAATTAATGACAGCCGTCACTCACATGTCATCAAGCTCCAGCCATTTCCTGCTATGTTGTATGTCCTCAGTGTTCTTGACTTGTCTCTCAGTACAGTCTACCAAGTTGTCTGCAGTAGCTCCGGGGGCTTCACACCTAGACTGAGACGGAAGGAGCTATTTTACTTCACAATAAAGGTGACGTATGTATAACTTCTACTTCTGGATGTTCCTGATATAAAGTGGGCTTTACTTCAATAATTATAGGCCTATATATTACAGTGGAACATTGACAACACATCCATCTTTTCGGACCAAGCTTTTTAAGGTGTATTGTTAGTAGTATGCACTAACCTGTATGTTTTGTTGTTGTTGTTTTTTTTTTAAACAGAACAAAATGACTGCTTTTGAATAGGAGTATACTCTGCGGGGTTTTGTTTTAAGCCATGGTTGTGTGAACAAGATTTCATTCCATTGCCTTATTAAGTGCCGGGATGAACTTCTCATGCACGAAATAATTATTATCTTTTTTTGTTCTCTTATTTTATTATTGAAGCGAAACTCGATAATATTATGTATCCAAATATAAGCAGGAATAGAGTCTTTATAAATTCTCTATGCAGAAAGGCAGGTATTTTTTGGACACAGCCAACAAGGTTTAAGAGTATGGAATATAGTTTCTCTCCTGCAAACAGAACACGTATTTTCAAATAATAACGAAACCAAATTACTGTATCTTATTACATTCTTTTTGCCTGTCTCACGGAAATATATCAATCTGAATTTCAATCTGTTTGTCATCTCAGTCAGTGCCAGTTAAGGTGTTAGGGAGAGGTATTGGTGAATCGTCGGAAGATACACCGATATACAAGTTTACAAGTTTTACAAGTTTATTGTACATGCCCAAACCGTGCTTGACGGTATATCTTGCATGATATACAAGGCAAAACCTACACTTTTAACAGCAGTGTTTTGTTGGCAGTGACCCTGTACAGTTTCAACATTACGTTCAGTGGCTGCTGATCGTTAAGTGCAACCTGTGTAATGCCGGTAAAAGTTAGCTCAAAATATACAGAAATTATGTAACTGATTTCCAAAACTACAGAGACCAAGCGACACGTAGAGACCCTTTTTGTTTAATGCATTTCCTGTGTCTTTCAACTTTGCGTTATCCTCTTAATACAGCCATGTATAGCTTTTTAAAAAAATAATAAACTTTTATTTTTCAATCAACAATGTTTACATTGTGCAGTGGCATCAAGCCAAAAATGAAACAGTTGTGACAATCAACAAGTTACAGTGATGATGGTGGCTGACGGCGATAATGATGAATACAAATATTATGCTTACTGATAGTTTTAGCAAACTACTGTACATGTACTGATATATGACATATATATATGTCGTTGAAAATATGGTCAGCACATTTGTTTTTCATGCGAATATGTGCTGGCCCAAAGAGACAGTGCAGCATAACTATAATTCCTGTCACAGACGTAATCCTGTTTCTTTATTTTGGTGCATGCTGTCTTTAATGGCAGTATTTTTGTTATAGCTATTTAGAGTAAATGCAGTAGATCTGACATAGTCTAGATTTAGGCATGTTGTTATTTGACGAAACAGCTGGGGGACGGGGTGGGGGAGGAGAATTGCACGGATAATTTTGAAGTCACGAGCCATAACTGGTTGCATTAGAATCTCCAGAGTATTTTCACACCCCGACAAAGATAAGTGCATCTCTGTACACACATAACTATCAGCTAGGTTAGAAACAAACAGACCTAGTGAAACCCATAGTGGATATTTCCTTGACGAAGGGCGACAAACATCCCATCCACCAATCATTTTGTTTTCCATCACATAAAAGACATAGCAAGTTTGACATTTGTGTTAATCTACTGCCACCTCTGGTTTCATTAGAGAAATTACAATCTTTGTTAATTATTATGTTACTCTTCTTTGACATCTCATCAATATGGTTATTATACTGGTGGGGTCGCAATTTCGGGAGTGGGGGAGAGATGGGGGAGAGAAAATATAAAAAAACTGTCTGTAAAGCTTCATAAAAAACATTCCGTTCATTGTTCTCCTCCTCCTTCTCTTCTCTTCCTTTCCTCCTCCTCCTTTCGTCTTCCCTCTTCCTCCTCTTTTTCTTCCTCCTTCTCGTCCTCCTTCTCTTCCTTTCCTCTCCCCTCTTCCTCCTCTTTTTCCTCCTCCTCTTCTTCCTCCTTCTCTTCCTTTCCTCCTCCTCCTTTCCTCTCCCATCTTCCTCTTTTTCTTTTTCCTCCTCCTCTTTTTTCTCCTTCTCTTCCTCCTCTTCCATTCCTCCTCCTCCTTTCCTCCCCTCTTCCTCCCTCTTCTTTTCCTCCTCTTCCTTTCCTCCTCCTCCTTTCCTCCCCTCTTCCTCCTTCTCTTTTTCCTCCTCCTCTTTTTTTCTCCTTCTTCTCTTCCTCCTCTTCCATGTCTCCTCCTCCTTTCCTCCCCCTCTTCCTCCTTCTCTTCTTCCTCCTCCGAAAAATATAAATATATGCCTTACCACCTGGTCATACTTGGGCGCAAAATATCCTTGACCACCTGGTCATACCTGGGCGTAAAATACCATTGTTCTTCTTTTGCAACTTTGAGAAGACCCGCGAAAGCAGCGGGTTAAGATCCCTTACTTTCCTCTATAAAAACAACAACAACAACAACAACAACAACAACAACAACAATAGGTTAAGGCTTGGGATCATGACCTGGGTGTGGTCCAACCCTCCCAGTTTTGTCACCAAAGAAGGGATCTAAACACTTGTCTGACAGGAGCTTTTCTTCATAAAACCTTCTGTTGTTTAGCTGTCCTCGCTAGAGAGCTTACTATCTATCTTGCCTGCAGTTAATCACGCTCTGAATGCTTTCATTTGTTTGTGTACCAGTATATAATGTAGATAACTGAACGTGACGAAAACTCTCCTATTAATGGTATTGCGCGTATAACTGCCTTGTTCTGGTGGCGTCACTTATATTAGTTTGTGCGCCTGAACTTTTTTAACCGCCGAATTTTGTATTTTTTTTCTTCTTCTCGTTTCACTACTTATTGCCAGGACCGTGGACTCGTCAGGTTATGAAAGGGTTCATCCCGTGAAGTGGGACTTTGACCTTTTGAAGTGATACAAACAGCTTTTCACGTGTTGCGTGGCACCCCAATAGACCAAGATGCCTTTTATCACTTCTGGGCTGCGTTCCTCAGGTAATCTTGAAATATGAAATGACGTCATTTGGGGAATGAAAGTCTCAGACAGCCAGTGGGCAGAGTCTTAGAGATTTGTGGGTGGAGCTTAGACATGGAATCAACGTTAATTTAGAGTTAGACTTCAAAACCACATTGTCTCTTTCAGAGCCAAATTACCAGATTATCATAACATGTCTACATATGTTAGGGGTGCGTTCCTGTTGGTTTTTTTTTTAATATTCGCCATGTGAGTCTCAGGCAGCCAATGAGCGGAGTCAGAGATTTGAGCGCGCGGAGTTTAGACCGTGACATTAGCGTTGCTAAAGAGTTAGATAATGTACAAGTTCCAATCTATGGGCTGCCAGACTTGCCTTGGCTCTTTCAGATTTTTGGCTGTTATTAAAAGCCCTTGGCTTTCAAATAACTGGCTGGCTCTTTGTTTCTTTTTGGCTCCAACACACTCTAATTCAAAACTGGCTTCTTATACAAAAAGTGATGTATTCTTCTGTAACTTTTCAGATATGGTTTGGGTCTTGTCTGGTTCTTTTTTCATTTGCGATTTGGCTCCCCTCAAAAAAAAAAAAGTGTGACAACCTTGATCGGAAGATCCCACAATGACGGCATTTATCTGTGGTTTCAAATTTGCCGTTGGCACAAATTAATTTTCTGTTACATGCGCTCTCCTAGTGTTGGAGGAGGATGTGACAAGAATCAACGGTGGTCTGAAAGCTAATGAATGATGCAGAGATACAAGTAAAGCAAAGACTACTCGCAAGTCCGTGCATATCTTCTGTCGCTTCCGCGTTAGTCGCAGCCATTTTGGCTAGAGATAACAACTTCTGTAAAATGAGATAACAACTTCTGTAAAATGAGATAACAACTTCTGTAAAATGAGATAACAACTTCTGTAAAATGAGATAACTTCTGTAAAATGAGACAACAACTTCTGTAAAATGAGATAACTTCTGTAAAATGAGATAGCTTCTGTAAAATGAGATAACAACTTCTGTAAAATGAGATAACTTCTGTAAAATGAGATAACAACTCCTGTAAAATGAGATAACAACTTCCGTAAAATTTTCCCGATTTAACTTCCTGTTTTTAGGCAATCTTCGAGGCCCCACCCACGGACAGCCCTTTTATTGCCAAAATGACGTCATTTCATACTTGAGAAAAGCAGCCCTGAAAGATGATAGCCAATGGAGTAACCATACAACGTCAGGATCTTTCGTGGATTTTCCCATAACAACATGGACTGCCCCAGTAAACTAATTATTTTACGCTGTTTAAAGAACACCTCTTGCTTTTCCACCGTCATGAGATAGTATGACGTGTGTTGAAATTTCAGTATTTTGAAATTTCCACATAGATACTAGATAGTCTACATAATGTGCGATGAAGCATCATAGTTATCTGTCATTTCACGAGAAAAGACTGTATAGTCTACGCCAAATTACTAAAATCTCCATTTAGGCACCTTTGTATGAACCTAATGTAGTTTTAATTGTTTCATCTGGCTTATTCATTCGTAGCTTTTATACTTTCAAGATAACCAATCGCATGCGACATTGACTTTTTGATAAAATGAGGCAACCTCGAAAGTTGTTTGCCGGGATTTTGGCTCGGACGCCGTTTTTCTGTTAAACGGCTGGTTTCTGTTGTGACACCACGGCAACCCTTTATGCATGGTAAAGAGTTCGAAAGGAGGATGACAGGATTTCAACAGTCTTTGATTTTGTTGTTCGTTGAACCCCATTGTACTGGGACCAGGATCTATCTTGTTTTGGCCATTAACTGGAGATAATAATATATAGTATAGTCTATCCTGTTCACCTTAAACCCATTGTAACATGTCTATCAATCCGTAACTTTAACTTTGGACAATATTACGGGTCT
This sequence comes from Ellobium chinense, assembly GCA_033807755.1. Taxonomy (NCBI): domain Eukaryota; kingdom Metazoa; phylum Mollusca; class Gastropoda; order Ellobiida; family Ellobiidae; genus Ellobium; species Ellobium chinense. The sequence continues at coordinate 168,913 of JAWQUT010000543.1, read as the reverse complement.
ACATACTGAAAAGGAATATGCGGGGCATGGAGGTACAGCCTTATTTTGGGGGTTATGGCATGACAAAAGCAAATATGGGTTATGCCAATATATTGGAGATTGAGGGGGCTCTATATGTTTATTATGTCACTATGTCGTGCATTGGCGAAAGAAGGACTCGGTTTTGCTGTAGGGAAATTGAGAGGCGTGTCTGGGGTCGTTGGTGTTTAAATAGCACGACTCCACTTGCAGTGATTATCAATGTCTGAGTGAGAAATTGCAATGTAACCTAATAATTTCTCCTTTAAAACGTTATTTTGCCAATTTAGCAGCTTTAGATTTTCCTTTTCAGTAGTCAGAATTCATTCACCACCCGTTCGCTTTGCTCGAAGTTATCTTTGAACTGACTTCAGTTATGCGTTTTATGTACATGTATTAAAGGATACTCTCAGTGACCCGTCACATACCAAAGCCTTAGTCTATGAGCAATATTTTATTTGTGTTTTATTAAGCCCATACTAAGTGTAGAGGAATAAAAATCCCGAATTTTATGACACCTCCATTAAAAAAAAATAACTTCTATACCTTCCCTGAGAGACCGAAAATTGGAGATGCTCCCCGATGAATAGCAGGCGGGTCCTGATAAACATGGCTGTTATCAACCTCTTTTCCTTATCCCTTTCTTCCCCTCCTCCTTCCTCCCCATCCCAAACTAAGAAATAGCATTTGAAATATAGCCTGCATTTATGATGCCAAAATCGACTAGCAGCAGGCTATATACCTTTACAATGATTGAAATTAAATGATGGAGAAATCAGGCCAGGGTTGGGACAGGGCAAGACGTCAGCAAAGATAGCCCTAAATTTAAAGATCCTTGTCAGACGCCTATCATTACAAAAATGAAAACCGGATGCATATTAATCAAGTTCTCTCAAGTCAAGAGTGTGCAGCTCGTAGACATGGTAAGTTTATGTCTTTTAAGTAGCTATTCTTTCGATGCTCCAGATCTTTGACACCTCTTGTTTGTTCTTCTTTTGGCCCTATAGTACAGTATTAACATTTTGTGTTATTATACATATTATATTGTGATTTCGGGAAATTTCCTCCAAGGAGGTTAAAGTACTTCTTTTGCCCGATCTTTTAACAGGAAGAAAAAAAAGGGGGGGGGGGGGGGGGTCAACGGCCAACATTTTTCACAAATGTCTTTCGAAAAAGGTCACCTCGAATTCTCATTTGGTCCCCAATTTTTCATTTGGCTGGTCTTGACCGCGTGCGAATACATAGGCCTACACACTTTTTTTTTAATCTAGAAAGCTCAAATTGTACCTGAAACTTTAAAATTGGATGCTTTATTTAGATCACAGGTCATATTACATATTTCTACACTATGACACAGGCTGGCAGGGCCCCCCCCCCAAAAAAAGGGGGATTTTATATATTAGAGGATTAATTGGTTGTACACAATGAGTGATTTGCCCCTCTAATAGGTGTCAAAAACCTCCTGGTACAATGGTGTTATAATTATGTGAGCTGTCGGGAAGTATGTCAGGGTCACGGGTGAACACTACGCTCACACGTGAAAGTTAGGGAACACATTCAGGCAATAGATATTTAAGAATAATTAAATTGCTGTGAAGTTAGCTTCCCTTTGGTGTAGTGGTATCATGTTCAGACTTGCAAGATGAGAGACCCCGGGTTCGATTCCCGGTAGGGACATGACATTTTCTAGTATAGTTTTTTCCGGCCTGTCTTCTCTTAACTGATCATTCATAGTACATGTATTTTGGTAAAAGTCCCTCGAGGCACGCTTCCTTAGATGACGTGTAACATCATTAACAAAAATTATTATCACACTGGGCTTTCCTGGGTTCGATTCTCGGTAGGGGCATGAACTTTTCTAGTGCAGAGTTCTTCGGCCTATCTTCTTAAAACTGATCATTCACACTAATTTGGTAAAAATCCCTCCAGGCACGCTTCCTTTGAAAACGATGACGGGCTACGGATTGCGCAATATAGTTCGTTATTTTGCACGACAAATTGTACATTCGTAGACAATCAAGGGAAGATAAGCTTTGTTTACTTCCGGACAAGGGAGCTACTCGTAGCGTTGGGCCGATACACCATTTTGCATATTATCGATACGAAACAATGGATTTTAGTGGGTACACTTAACCGAGAGACTGCACTCAATAAATTTATCTTTTTAAATCAGACAGATACAAAGTCCAAAGAAATCATTACAACTTTTCACCAGAATGTGCTGACTCTTGTTTTATTTTAAATCCAAACTTATACCATTAAATTACAACGAATACTGCTTTTTTTTTTTGACACGTTTGCTGCTGCTTGATTTCGTCCTGCCTATCAATGTAAGTTATCAGTTATAATCCGTTACTGATGGTGGATTATTGATAGTATTAGTGTCTGCATGAAGGATCGCAGCATGTTATCCAGGCTATTCGTGGCTTACGAATAGCAATGAGTAAGCAATCTTGATCAAAAGATGTTGATGTAATTTGTTCC
>JAWQUT010000543.1:158911-161411 GCA_033807755.1 Ellobium chinense | reverse complement strand
TGTTGTAGACCGTAATAAAGTAGGGCCCCACTCCTTTCTATGGCTTACGGTCTCGCGGACCCCAAATCCGCCCAAGCTGCTTTCAGATTTTGGCATCAGCCTTTTCACTTATTATGTGTCTGTGCATATTGTCTATGGCTGCTAATGACTTCCTATACCATTCAAAACAACCTCGGGATTTACAAGGGTGTCTACTCCTTTGGCCATGATTTTACTGTTCAGTCTAGTTTCACTACTTACATAAATAAACACACTAGCTCTGGGCCAGTTGGTGTCTTGCTATTTGGCTGGCCGATACTCGAGATATACGTATCGATACCAACAGCATCTCGATAGGTATCGAGTCAGTGTCTTGATACAGGTATCTATGGACGATACCTATGACACGTTATACAATCTGACAGAAAATTGCTTTCTTTTTAAGTGGCTGGCTGATACTTGATATATAAGTATCGATACCAACAGCATCTCGATAGGTATCGAGTCCGTGTCTTGATAGTCTTGATACAAGTATCTATGGACGATACCTATGACACGTTATACATTCTGACAGAAAATCGCTTTCTGTTTAAGGATCCCGTGGTCTCAATATCGCTTTACTGCCAGTAGACATTTATTTTAATCATTGGTTCCTTTGATTAACTGACAGAAGAGTTAATTTACATATAAATGTATAAGTCAGCGCACATTTAGGTCCTATTCTCCAGTAACTCTCCTCTCGGTAATTCACTTCATCTCTCGATAGCAGCAGCAAAATAATAAACATTGATATCATCACAAGAAAGCATCATAGCGATAGCAGTAACAACAAAAACAAAAAGAGATTGAAGGAAAATTAAGAATAGTTACAGAATGAGAACAAAAAAACACAACACAAAACATGCATATAGTGAAAAAGAACAATATAATTAATCAGCAGAGACATAATAATATATGACGTGCTAACACGGATCACTGGCTAATAACACGTTTTTTTTTAATCGCAATTTTTTTCCATGCCACCTGAGGAATTTCGATTAAACGGAGTTACTTTATTCAGGTTGTCATCGTATTTTGAACACTGAGCCCTACAAGACAAAAACTACTTACAGTGACAGATTCATCTACACTACCTGGAGGCATGTAGAGAACGATAACCTTCAACTTCGACGCAAGGCTCATAATAATACGACCATTCAGGACACACCTTTATTGCATGAGCCGCTGCAAGTATGTCGTAAACTGCTAGTACTGTATGTCGTAAACTGCTAGTATGTCGTAAACTGACGGGCGTGGCTCTCACAGCTGCCGAGCCTGACAACAAAAATGTATATTTTATGAGCTTTGATGGCGGAGCGTACAACAACTGAATAGGTAGGATAAGGTTACAGGGCAGGAAGATTGGGGCTGATTCTTGTGATTTCTTTTGCAGTCACTTTTGAATGCCCCCATGTCTTTGTGACATGAGCAAAATAAAGTTTTGTAGAAGTTTCTGAACCTTGAAGTTATGAAGAAGTTCACGATAAGTATATCGTATTATTCGGTGTAAAGAAATAAAATCTCTGAAACTTCAGTTGTCGCAGCAGACATTGCTGTTCTTAGCAGATTTGCGTAGCCTATTTGTGAGTGGGATTTTTATTAAAACATTTTGCTGCGGAATAGACGCCAGCATCCTATTTCTGTCCCAATATAGGATGTCTGTCATTGATTTTTGTCTTCCTGATCAGCCTTTCCAGTGTAAATCTCTTCGCACAGATGGTGGGCAGTTGTGATAACAGTTTGCACTAAATATTATATTCTGTGGTTTGCACTGATGCAGCAGTGTTGTCTGCTGCAATCTTGACGCCCACGACATATAAATACTAGACTAATAGACATTGACATTTTTATCAATTTTATTTTGTAGAGCATGCCACAATCACAATGCTCCAAAAAGAATTAAAGTATAAAGCCTTTTCCAGTAGTGGAGAGTATTCTGTTCATTTTACTCGCTTCAGAATGCCATACATGTTTCCTTTCTCCGTTTAATCAACCAAAAAGTGTTTACAGTATGCGATGCTTCAAGAATGGCGTGTGTAGGTTCAAGTGATTTGTTCTTAATCAGCTAGATTCGACTTTCTCATTTAATATCGCCTCCTTTACCGTGAGTTTTGAAAATATTCAATGGGTAGGTTTCTTTTAAAATGCAACTGACACCCTGCTTCCACCTACTGTCGTAATCAAGACGCCTTCCTTGTTAATCTGGGTATGGTCATTTAAATTTGCTTGCATTCGAATTTGCCAACTGATAAGACTGGCAAGCCCACTGTGCAGATATTTTCAAACGGAAGTTGTTCTATATTAGGCTACAGTTTTAAAACTAATAATATTTTTACTTTCCTCTCATTTTCTTTTCTCATCAGATCGTGTGTGTGCGTGTGTGTGCGTGCGTGTGCGTGCGTGTGTGTGTGTGTGAGTGTGTGTGTGTGAGTGTGTGTGTGTGTGTGTGTGTGTGTGTGTGTGTGTGTGTGTGTGTGTGTGT
>JAWQUT010000543.1:139454-152150 GCA_033807755.1 Ellobium chinense | reverse complement strand
TCCCCCTCCCCTCCCCATCAAGCTTCCGTCAACCAGCGATGGCCATAACCGTCTTCTTAGTTCTGTCAGAAGAGGACAGTGTTGCAAGACATTGTGTTTGTTATGCCTACAGGCGCGGACTGAAAGATGAACTGGGAGTGACGTCGACTTGAACATTACACATTTTAAACACCCGGAAATGCGGTTGCTAGTGAAACAGAATCGTTCAAATCACGGTAGTCAACAGGGTTGCCAGACTTAGTTATTGGTGTTTGTTTTTTTTTCTGAGCCAAATACCAGATTTCTTGCTCTTTTTAAAAGTCCTGGGCTGCCAAATAACTGCCTGACTCTTTGGCGCTTTGTTGGCTTCAGTGTTGGCTATAATACCGTCATTTCTCTAACGCTGTTTGGTGTTTCAAGTGATCGGGCTTCTGTTGCCCGCCGAATACGAATCAAATAACGATTCCTGTTTCCACTTGATAATAATTTCTGATTATATTGCCCTAAAGTATATAGAAAACTTTATGATAATCCTAATAGCCACGTAAATCCAATACATGAAACATTTCTGTGTAAATTCATAAAGTAAAACTTTGACCCTAGTAGGCCTTTGATGTGGTTTGGCCTTTTGTCGTGTCCGATTTGGCTGCAGCTCGAAAAAAAGTCTGGCGACCTTGGTAGTCATTCCTGGACAAGTTCTATTTTGAGCCTGTCTCACAGAAGCAGCGCTGTATTCCTAGTAGTAGATCCGGAAGTGAAAGATTTATAATCAGCCAATGAAAGCCAGTGTCTGAGGTTGTACCCGCCAATCATATCAGTCGATACAATGTTTACACCTAGCAACTGAAATTCAAGGATCTCAAAAGGAAGTTCAGTTCCTTATTCCTCTCTTACTTGTGCACTTTTGGTAGGCTTTCTTTGCAATACCGGATAAATCATTTATCAAGAGTAGCATAATTTGTGTTTTGGGTCCGGCGTTTTCGAGGGCCGTCCAGTAAATGCGTGCAAACTGTCTGGTGAAGTAGGGAATCCTAGGCCAGATTTTTTGTTCATCGATATTTCCGTGGCTAGATTTGTGACCTCAAGACGAACGTCTACGGTGTGTGATTTACACCCACTTTCCCGTTATATATCAATATCATTAAAACGATATGAATAGAACGCAAACTTTTCGAGAGAAATTATTGATATTCGTTCTCTTTTTCTGTCTCTCTCTCACTCGTTCTGTCCCTCACATATACTCACTTACACTCTCACCCTCTATCCCACTGTCTTTCTCTCTGTCTCTCTCTCTCTGTCTGTCTCTCTCTCTCTCTCTCTCTCTCTCTCTTTCTCTCTTTTGCTCTCTCCCCCCGGCTGTAATGTAGGGGGTCCCGTATACTCTAAATCTGTCCTTGATGCTACAGCCCCCTCCCCCAATCCCCCGTACAAGCTTAATCCGGCCCTGACAGTTTATTGTATTCCAAATGCTATTTCCCTCTACCAGAGCGGAGACAGTGGGAGCACATTTCCTGCAGATCAGTTTCTTATCCCCACCCTAGTCAGATTACTTCGTAATTTAACCTTCCTGCGATCCCACAACCCGTCCTGAAAAAAAAAAAAGAATGAAACCGTTAATTCAGCTCTTTTACTGCAAATTTAAGCTTGTAGCCTCTTAAAGGGACAGAGGTAGTTTTTTTGCTTAACAGCCTGCTAGGTCGACATTATTTTACATAAAATTTAAATTGTGTGTATTTTCATTTTCGCCTGATAGTTTCTGAGAAAACACCGTAAGAATGTCATACCATGTTTACGCGATCATTACTCATGCTGTGTGACGTCAAAAAGCGATGTAGGCTAGCATACGATTGGTCCAGACAGTTTGTGCCATGCTTCTGTACTAATCGTCTGGTAGTTTTCTCACTTATGACGACATACAGCACGAGGAATTGCAGAATACAGAGGGTGAAAATCCCGATATTCCAAGTGTTTTCTCAGACAAAATCAAACGGAAGGAAAATTTACGCTGTTAAAGGGGTTTTTTTATATAATATAATTTGAATGGTCCGGGCTTTGAAGCAAATATCTACTCTTGTCCCTTTAAGTCCGTCAAGCTTGCCTAAAAGGCTTGGCACATGTTATGACCCCTTACCGCAACCTCCGCTTAATCGTAAGAAGTTTTTATTCATATGATCAGATTATGTTCTATATTTGTTTTTTTAAAAAATGGATCATCTAACCTCTCTTTAACCGCAAGTTTTCCATGACATTTATCAACTGTACTTGAGAAGCAACAGAAAATGACAACATCTTTTAATCTAACCCAACTTTTGATTAAGATCTTAACTAGCACTCCCCTACTCCCCCCTCCCCTTTCCCACTCCCGCAGCCCTGTAATGCAAGCGGCCCCAGAGAAAGGCAGGGTAAAACAGGATACAGAGATACATACGTGTGAGAAGCCTTAAGAGATGTTTTTGCGGTCGAGGATGAAGTTATGGCCCCGCCCACGAAACTATTATTCAAGAGATAAGTTCGTGCTTATAACAGTCCGCTGCAGGTTCAGCGTGTTCGTTCAAACCTCTGTACACGCAAATAGGCAATGGGACCCACGTTAACTGTCAGTTTCCGCTCATTATAACCTCATAGGGGGAAACAGAGAGCGAATTGTCCCCCCCTTTTCCTTATTGTCATGTCGTTCCTGAGCTGTGACTATGTGGTATGTAAGGTGTCACTCTATTATACAGTATGTAGTTTAAAAGGATGCTTGTGTGTTTATTTTTATAGACATACACACACGTTTTTGACAAGTGCGAGAGGTCACACTAAGGTGCTTTTAGCTGTGTGCTTTTAGCCATATAATGGAAGTCAAATTAGGCCTGTTGCACACTGGCGGGGGAGATATGACAGTGCTGTGACAAAATCATAACGTAACATAGTCGACAACTTACGGAATGTAAAGAGAGATATTCATTATTGTGTTCTCAACTTTATACAAGTGAATAGGATACCATAAAATCTTTCTATAGTTTGTGTTTCGCGAAGCGTGTGTATTATTCTTTGGTGCTTTCTCATTGTGGAAATGTTTTAAGCATACACCAGTCTGAAGGCGCTGATAATTGTGTTTCAGTAGGATGTTTAAGAGTTACTCACTCACTTGTTACAAGAGTCGCTCACTGCTGGTAAGTGTGACAAATTATGACAGAGGAGTGGGAGGAAGTACTTGATTGTTATATATATATTCCTGGCTTTGGAGTTTGGAGTTTGGAGTGTGGTTGATAACGAGTGAATGGAATAAACCTCAACATCGAACTCAACCCGGATTTAAGAAGAACAAGGAACCCCAAGTCCGAATTAAGGCCAAAAATGGGTGAGCGAGAATAAGACTAGGGTGAAAATGGGAGATAGTGAAATATATTTTTTTTTGTTTTTGTTGTATTTTAACTTTAGACGAATGTTCCACAAATGAAAACAGAAGTTAATCAACACTGATTAGTAATTGTTTAATAGGAACTGACTTGCAACAGTTTGTTAAGGTTTATGGTTTCTACTCAAAGCCATTGCTTTTACCAGTTCAAGTATTCATATAATGGGCAGATCTAGACTATGTATTACGTTCACTCGTTTATGAGACTTTGAGTTTCTCCTCACTCCTATACGATTTTCGAAAGGAACTTCCCCCTATCCCTCGGACATAAGTAATGCAGTTCTTTATCCCCACTCCCCCCCCCCCCCCCCCCNNATTCCACTTTCAACTGTGAATACTTTTGAGTAGATAATGAGTTTGTTTTTGTCATTGTCGTCGTCGTCGTTGCTGTTGTTGTTGTTGCTGATGCTGTTGTTGTTGTTGCTGCTTCTGCTGCTGTTGTTGTTGTTGTTTTCTTTTGTTTTAATTTTTCAGTTTACCTCCAAGCCCAAACAACACCTCCTATACTCCGTGTAATTAAATGTCATAATTCACATGTCATATGTCATTATATATATAGGTTACAGACCTCTAATTAGCTGAAAATAACATGTTGTTACATGCGTTAGGAAGACAGTAAAAAATCTGTATTGGACAGATTGTGGAGAATGGGCCCTAGATTTGTGAACCTACCTGCGAATTATTTTACATTCTCTCCTGATTTTGTAAATTAAACCTGAAGTTTGGGTCATTCGCTTCGGTTTCGGTGTGGCCTTCTGTGCGGAGCACTTGTCGTTAAGGAAACTGGTTAGCTTGTTTACACCTTTCGATGTATCGGTTCGCAGCTCGAAAACGAACTGCAAGATCTATAGTTTGAACATCATTTTTTAATAAACTCATTGAATTCTGCAAATAATTAAAGAAGACCTAGAGATTGTGGAATTTTTTGCAAGTGACAGTAGAGAAAACAGTTTATTGGCTTAAAGAGGGAAACTGGATTAGGCTTCTGTAACATGTATAGCCTTCTGCCTAGGATATCTTGAGTGTGTTTATGAAACATCGCCAGGAATGCTCGAACGTCACAGTCAAATTTCATTTCAGGAAGTTCTAACTTGACTTTTCAGTCTATTCTTTTGAGTCATATTCACACTGAATCACGTCTTAACTGCAGATTTCGATTATCTGTATCATTGCCTAGGTCATGTGTAGGTACAAAGATCTCCCAGCTTCCCAATGATCTCATTCATGTGGATGAGTGAGGAAGATGCCGATTCTCTTGTGCTAAAATGGCTAATGGCGTTTGTTGCCTGATTATATTATAATAGGCTCGTTAAACCAAACCTAGATTTATGAGATACTAGGATGTATGAGTGTGGGATAGGCTGTCAAAAGTTGGTATTTCAGTGTGTGCGCATTAACGATGGGATCTTCTATCATCGNCCCCACCCCCCATTCCACTTTCAACTGTGAATACTTTTGAGTAGATAATACGTTTGTTTTTGTCGTTGTCGTCGTCGTCGTCGTTGCTGTTCTTGTTGTTGCTGATACTGTTGTTGTTGTTATTGTTGTTGTTGCTGCTGCTGCTGCTACTGCTGTTGTTGTTGTTGTTGCTGTTGTTGTTGTTATTGTTGTTGTTGTTGTTGTTGTTTTCTTTTGTTTTAATTTTTCAGTTTACCTCCAAGCCCAAACGACACCTCCTAAACTCCGTGTAATTAAATGTCATGATTCACATGTCATATATCATTATAGCCTTCTGCCTGGGATATCTTGAGTGTATTTATGAAACATCGCCAGGAGTGCTCGAAAGTCACAGTAAAATTTCATTTCAGGAAGTTCTAACTTGACTTTTCAGTCTATTCTTTTGAGTCATATTCACGCTGAATCACGACTTAACTGCAGATTTCGATTATCTGTATCATTGCCTAGGTCATGTGTAGATACAAAGATCTCCCAGCTTCCCAATGATCTCATTCATGTGAATGAGTGAGGAAGATGCCGATTCTCTTGCGGTAAAATGGCTAATGGCGTTTGTGTGCCTTATTATATATTATAGGCTCGTTGAACCAAACCTAGATTTATGAGACACTAAGATGCATGAGGGTGGGATAGGCTGTCAAAAGTTGGTATCTGAGAGTGTGCGCATTAACGATGGGATCTTCTATCATCGTAAGAATTATATTAGTGCATCGGTGCTAAATAATGCACCCTTAGCAGCGTTCAACCTGCAGGGTTAATATAATTCTTACGATGATGAGAAATCCTATCGTTAATGCGCAAACTCTCAATTATGTCCTAACAGTAGGTGAGGTAACCTTTGTATATGATTTTGACTACATTGTTGTTTTAATGCTGTGTCCAGGGTAAAAAGTCCGTTGGTATACTATTTATGTCATCACCTTTTCTTGTTCTTCTTTCTCTACCCCACACACCACAGACTCTCCTTGTCTGACCGTTAAGGATCGGACAGGGGACTCATGGCATCTCTAATTACAGTTAGAAATTTGGAAACGAGCAAGTTCCTTGTTTAACTCTTGAAAAAGGTCAGCTCCGTCTCAGTCCATTGCATGAAAGCGCAAAATGACATACGCATAGTATAGGCTAAGCGTTAGTCTAATATTTTTATGCAATCCGAAAGTGAGTCAAGAGTTATCATGAAAAGGCAACCAGATCTACATGTTATTATTCACTTGCATGTGGAAATGAAAGTCGTTTTGAGTTAATGTGATAAAAACTATTGAATAAAAGAAATGAAAGTCGTTTTGAGTTTATGTGATAAAAAACTATTGAATAAAAGAAATGAAAGTCGTTTTGAGTTTATGTGATAAAAATTATTGAATAAAAAGAAATGAAAGTCGTTTTGAGTTTATGTGATAAAAACTATTGAATAAAAGAAATGAAAGTCGTTTTGAGTTTATGTGATTAAAAACTATTGAATAAAAGAAATGAAAGTCGTTTTGAGTTTATGTGATAAAAACTATTGAATAAAAGAAATGAAAGTCGTTTTGAGTTTATGTGGTAAAAACTATTTCCCTACTTCCAGCTTTTTTATACAGTCGTGCACTTTGCAGCGGCTCTGGCAGGAATGCACTGGTCATGCTGCAGCTGTACAGGAAAAGACCGTATACACCAAATAATGCTCTTTTTCTTTCTTTCTTTCTATCTTTCTTTCTTCCTTTCTTTCTTTCTTTCTTTCTTTCTTTCTTTCTTTCTTTCTTTCTTTCTTTCTTTCTTTCTTTCGTTTTCTTCTTTCTTTCTTTCTTTCTTTCTTTCTTTCTTTCTTTATTTATTTCTTGATTATTCTTTTGTAATTGTCACAGTTTTCACGATAGTTAACCGTAAACGCCACAGATTAATTGGTAATACGAGGCGCAACGCGAAAGGTTTTAAGCATACGGTCTTTTTTTTTCTCCATATACCTGAAGCATACTCTAAACAATCGATGTATTACACTGCACCAACAATGTTCGCTTGGGCTGTGGAAAGTCAGAGTAAAATATGTTGCCGGATGTTCTTGCGTAGGCTAATCGAGACAGTAAAAGATGTGTCTGCAGATGAAATCAAAATCTAAAAGATTTTCTACTGAGTAAACTAATATGCCCATGGAGCAAAATAACCAGCTAGCCAAGCAGTTCTGAAATATCAATGAAATATTAATCTTTACAAATTCCCGTATTTCTTTTTCTTTTTAAGAAACTGATCCTACAGTTTACGGTTTAGAATGATTTTCTTTTTTAATCTGCGTGAAAACTGCCGTTCTCTAGATGCAATCAATACTGTTTTATCTGAGACAGCGTTACTGATTATGAATCTAATTGCTTTTGGCAATACAATAGTAAAGCAACAACTGCTCTTTATCAGCCTTCGATTTTAGCACGAAACAAACCAGTCTTTTCTACAATGCATAATATGTAACATAGCACTACATGGCAAAAGGATCATCCCCTTGAATAAAATCGTGCCGAAATTTTTTTTTTCTTCAAGGAAAGTTAATATGTACTCTCCTTACGATGTCATTGTTCGCCTGGCTCCATATCTTTCATCGGTAAACAGTAAGACCGACTTCGTCAGATCTGCAAACTGGTTGGTCTGGCACCGGACTGGCAGGTTTCATGGCACGCCAGACATAGCTGTCTAAACTTTATCACACTCATGTTTTATTCTTACTATATATAGACTAGTCTAGACCATGATATTTAAACTCCAATTTAATGTCTCGCATTTAACAGCGTTATTTCAAACCCCAGGTTAAATATCACGTTGCGTTCTAATGAAATCTAGTATTGCTGTGATATTGTCATATATTAAGTGAATCCTGCTGCACATTTCGTTTCATGGGACATCCTATTACGTTATGAAATACTGGAACTTAGACGGATAGCTTAATATGCAGCTCATCTTTGAAAGGTCTGTTCGTTTTAGGGGGCATTAAAAATCTTCTTTTCCTCGGCTATAAAGTTTTGCATATATGACTGTAATAATAGTATACAGTGCTGGTGTGTGAGTCTTTATGTGTTTGTGAGTTTGTAATATGATGTGTGTGTCTTAAAGTAGTGTATGTTCTGTAGAGCGCGTCGAGATTTTTGGGGGTGTGGTGCTACATAAATCCTCTTTATTATTGTTATCATCATCATCATCATCATCATCATCATCATCATCATCATCATCATCATCATTTAAAACTGAGAAAAATTAAAAGCTCAACCTTAATTCAAGGAATTTATTAAATATCTATTTAAGAAATAAGACCGAAAATTACATCTAAACGTTACGGCTCTAAGGCCTTTATCATCATCATCATCATCATCATCATCATCTCCTTTATCTCTCTTCCGTAAATTGTTAAAAGTGCTCCCTGAATTTATGAGGAATAGACCCCTGTACCCAAGATTGTGGGAAAAGGAAATAATTTAGACTACATTTATTAATAATTTACCGGCAGTATGCTTGCCTGAATCGATATAACATCATCACAACATGACCTGTCTTTATTTTTTGGCTGTTAGGAAAATAATTTTGGCTCTTTTTCGACGAAATAATTATCTTTCTATAAATTGATCGGTCGACGAAATGTCCATTTGACTATATGTCTTCCAGCGGTAGTGTCCGTTCGACGAATGGTTTTTTGACATGTCCCGCCACTATTGCTCCCTGGAATGCGAGTCAGTGAGGTCCTACCGTACCTATGTGAACACCGTGTATGTATCGGGTGACCCAGTTAAAAAGTTTATTCATTTCAATACTTTAAATATTATGCAGTTGAGGTTTGGCATACACTTAGAGATATATGTAGTGGAGTAATGCTACAAGCTTCAAACATGAAAGTGCTATGGTTAGGTCACAACTGATAAATTAAAAATACATGTTTTTAGGTAGCATTGTCTTAAATAATTCAGATATTATGCAGTTGAAGTTTGGTACACACTGGGAGATGGATGTTGTCAAGAAATGATGCAAATTTCAAATTTCGTCAGTCTTCGCATAGGACCGGCCAGATTGACTATACGTCAAATATATACGTGGCCGGTCCTATGTAGGTCCTATACTTGGTCGTACATTTATATATGACGTATAGTCAGTCTGGCCGGTCCTACGTAAAGACCGACGTTATGCAAGTGCTATGGTTAAACCACAACTGAAAAGTTGAAAACACATCTAACAGTTGCATGGCCGGTATGTGTTTTACACATTGCTCCCGGCAGATCAGTTGTTTTTTTTTTTTTTACCCGTGTTTTGAATATTTTGCCTGAAAGTACAACACCTAGAGCACTGTGACTTGTTAGATAGATAGATAGATAGATAGATAGATAGATAGATAGATAGATAGATAGATAGATAGATAGATAGATAGATAGATAGATAGATAGATGGGCGGGCAGGCAGACGGACGGAAGGACGGACGGAGAGAGGAAGGGATGGATGGATGGATGGATGGATGGATGGATTACACGATTCGTTAATGTGCTTAAAATCTTGTCCCTGTTTATTGTCAACTCTTGATATTCGTGGACTATGAATTACGTAAACTTTTCTTGTAGAGAGGTGAGGCAGCCGGTATACGTGTTGCAGAGGCACACTTGTATGACTGCGCAGGGTGGTAACGCACTCAAGCGTCTGTTCTGTCTAATTCAACGATATCCAAATCTCAAAGAGTTTAGAGAGCCTAACTTTCTTTCTGAATTCTTTAACTGCTTTACAAGATCCATTTTAACGCTCTGCTTGCAACACATTCATTGCTTATTTGTGCGTTTTGCTTCCGCTTTGCAAGTTTTGAAACGTCTGTTCAGTTTGTGATACGCTATGTTATTTTGGTTCATAAAGCTAGTAGCAATCATGTGATGCTTTCACGTAAGTGTTCAGCAGTCAACTGTGACTTCAATTTGTTAAATGCTGTATTATTACTATAAGGCAGCAGAGGCTTCCCACGCCATGCATTTTTTAAACTCTCGTGGCAGATGTCAAAGTGTATTTCCCACTATAATTTACTTTCCTGATCCAGCGGCCACTTGGTTACACACGCCCAAATCTTTTTGCTATATATTACTCTATGCACTGTCCATTGCCGTCACCCCAGCCCTTATTTTGGTTGGCTGTTCCCACTCACCAGTAATGAAGATAAGCATCTGATCTATAAAAATACATTACTTTTAATAGCCCATGACAAATAAAGTTTTTTACTGTGTCTTCTCGCTTGACCCACCCCATGAAAAACCACGAGGCCTCAGGCTATTTCAAGAGAATTGGGGGTTAGCTCATTGGCAGCCCTTATCTTATCAAACCTCTGACCCCAAAATAGTGCTGCTTTTATTTAACCGAAACTGGCCAGGGAAGTGACAAATGCATTAGAACAGGCCATAGCTAAGGTCACTGGATCCCTGAGTGGGAGAGAAAAAAATGATGTGATAAATAGATCACGCGTTCTTGTAACTCCAACGGAAGTGACCTCAAAATTGATGCGCGTGTGTAACCACTTGAGCCTGAGCCCTTCGGCCTGATGCCAGAGGTGCAGTCTTTTGTAATCGTGAGCCATCAGCATATAAGGTGTTTTCAATGTCTAGTGGCTCCTGTAGGTAGTGTGTCCTCAAATATCTTTCCAGGCTGGACAGTCAAACAGGTGGTGTGTTACTGTATTATAGGGATGTGGGCAGAGGGGGGCATGCTGGTGCTATCTGCGACTATATTCTATTTAGATGCATGTGTGAGCAGTCGGCAGGATCATGGGTGAACACTAGGCTCGCACGTGGAGGTAGGGACCAATTCAGGCAGTAGGTATTTAAGGATGAAATTGCTGTGAAGTTTGCGTCCTTGTAGTGTAATGGTAACACGTTCAGACCTGCAAGCTGTGAGACCCTGGTTCGATTCCCGGCAGGAAGAGCCTTTCTAGAGTAGGTTTTTTCGGCCCATCTTCTCGAAATGGATCATTCACAGTAATTTGGTAAAATCCCTGGTGACAGACTTCCCTAAAAATAATATGCAACATCTAAGAAAATTATCAGACTGAGCGCACATTCCTCCCTCTTAAATATAAGAGAAAGAACACTAAATGCCTTTCCACCCGGTTACACTTATTCAGCGGTATATGATTTGTTCTCAGGCGAAAAATGGTCACTTGGTCTCGCCTCTTGAGGAACTTTATGCTGTTGTTTGGTTATGGAGCAGTCACGTGTGATGTGAACATTGATCTGCCGGTTGTTCCCCATTGCCCATCCATTTCTCTTCCATATCTGTTATGATCGTCTGCATTGTCGTCTGTAGTGGTAGTGGATGTTGTGGCTGCTGAGAGTTTTCCACTTTAATATGTTAAATGTAGGATTGCAATAATGTAAACAAGTTGTTTAGCAGAAGTATTCTATTAATTAACCGGGAGAAACGTGAGTCCGATCTGATATCATCTGGAGAGTGTGCTACCAAGGATTTTACCACATTTTGATCAATTTTGAGAGGACAGGCAGAAAAAAAACAACAACTGATACCAGGAAATGTCCAGTCCCCATGGGGGATCAAACCCAGGATCTTTCAATTTGCAAGTCTGAACATGCTACCACTACACCACAAGGACGCCAACTTCACAGCCTGAATATTGTTCCCTAATTTCTTGTTTAAGCCTAGTGTAATTTACCCATGACCTTGACATTCTTCCCAACTGCTCACAGTAAATTATCTTATAACCTTGGGTCACGTTATGAAGTAACGCGTCACGTTTTGTAATGCAATACATTTCCTTGTGACGCTTTAAATAATGGAGTTAGCTGTGATCAAAATGTACTGTCCATAGTGGACTGTGCAAGGCGTTACAAAATAATCTGTACCGAAGGTAAGGATTGATCATTATACACCTTCTCGTCCGTAAAATACCTGGCTATAAGCGGTGAAAGATATCGTCGGAATGCTAATTATCAACACCTATAAATGACAGCGGCATTATGTGCACCTCAGGAGTCGAGAAAGTCCCTGAATGATGAGGCTTTTAGAGGGTAATAATGGTGTGAAGTCGCATTATCCTGGATACAAAATTTATAGACAGCATTATCATTAATATTATTATTTCTTTACTCTTTTCATGTTGACATATAAAGTATCCACAAATGAGTGTAGTTCTCACGCAGCTTATGATATCAGTTGGTTTAGAATTTTAGGCCGATTCTGACAGCAGCGTGGGAATTCTCCGTACAGGCTCGGAGACTTAAGAAAGAAACAACTTTTTGAAGAGATAGGCTGTTTTTTATGTAGCTTAACCCCTTAGCTGCGTTATATTTTTCAAGTGTTCCTGTCACCAAATTACTGTGAGCTCATATCTCAGAATGTAGGTTTGTCTGAGTCAGGTTTTACGGCCCTTCAGCATGATGATGGCAACACTGGGCCCCTAGACATAGGAATAGTTCATTACACAGGAAATAAGACATAGACGAAGAAGAAGAAGATGAAGAAGAAGAAAAAGAAAACAAAAAAGAAGAAGAAGAAGAAAAAGAGAAGAAGATGAAGAAGAAAAAAAAAGAAGAAGAAGAAAAGCATATAGAAGAAGAAAAAAAAAGAAGAAGAAGAAGAAGCGACACTGTTCTCTGGATACTGGACTATTATGTCCTCATGCTTGGTTTTTGTGTAGCTAGTACACCGTAACGGACGGGGGCCGGTGGNGGGGGGGGGGGGAGTTCCCGAGGTCCGTTGGGTCATAGCCTTTCGCAGTCGTCACAGGGATCGAGGTACCCAATCTTGCCTTCATCCCCTTCCTTGCAAGTCTTTTCGCAGCGACAAGGAAAGACAAAAAGGTTGAGTGGGGTAGGAGAGGACTTTAATCTTTACAATTATTCTATCAGAATCGTAACGGACTGGGGCCGGTG
>JAWQUT010000543.1:123828-139440 GCA_033807755.1 Ellobium chinense | reverse complement strand
GGGGGGGGGAGTTTCCGAGGTTCATTGAGTCGTAGTCTTTCGCAGTCGTCACAGGGATCCAGGTACCCACTCTTGCCTTCACCCCCTTCCTCGCAAGTCTTTTCGCAGCGACAAGGAAAGACAAAAAGGTTCAGTTGGGGTAGGAAAGGACTTTAATCTTTACAATTATTTTATCAGAGTTTGTCACCCCTAACCCACACCCATACCCACACCCACATCCGTCTCTTGTGAGCCTGAAAGCATTTGTCAGCTCTAATACTCCGAACTTTTTTACCCCACCCACTTTAGGGGATATTTGTCTTCCTCCCAGCGCTCCCTGCATTTTCAAATACCGAGATGTTTATATAAGAGTCATGCATTAAAAGGCTGAGAGAAAAATATAAACAAAGATCTTGATGTGATAAAGCCGTGGTAGCGCGCCATGGATCGAGCTGTTATTGCACATCGACAAGCAACAAGCCAAGAAGGCATATCAAATACTATCCATTGAAGGCTATTATGTCATTTTGTGGTTTTCTTCTTCCCTGGCTGAAAATTGTTCGTTCATGGCACAGGCAGGTGTACCTTTCGTAATAGGACACGAAAATGGATTAAGTAGGCTTAACCTGATTGTATAATTAACAACATAAAAAGACTAAGTATGAAGTAAGGCTTATTTGCATTTAAGGAAGTTATGAATTAATTTCGTTTGAAAAGCAAACTAGAGGAGTTGTTTCATTTTTTTTTCTAAAAAGCAGGCTGAATAGAGATTGAATTTAACAGGCTGAATTGAGATTGAATTTAACACTCTATATTTTATTGTAGATGATTAAACAACAACAATAACATCAACAACTTCATCATCAACAACTTCATCATCATCAACAACAACAGCAACAACAACAACAACAACAACAACAGCAACAACAACAACAGCAACAACGTCTGAAAGGCACCTGAGATTATGATTAAGATGTGGCGCGGTCTATTTGGAATGCCAGAAGGTATACACGGCTGAAACACTGACTTTTGTGCGAAGATGGTTTTCTTCCCTTTTATAGATACGGTTGTTACCCTCTTCGCAATTTAGTTTTCTCTCTCTCGATTAACGCTCGAGTGCTCTATCTAGATTTAGATATTACATGCTTGGAAGGACTGAAATGCAGTCATGCCAGCTGCCGCTTTTATTTATGACGGGCACACATTTCTGCATCTGTATGGCACGTTATATAATCTGTCTATAGCAGGTCTGAGGTTGCAAAGGCCAAGGGGATGGGAGGGGATTAGAGCATACTATTCTGCCACGAGGACTACATCAGATAGTTCTTACAGTTTATTCCTTGCAGGCCAGTGGTCAGTATTACAGTACAGTATATCAATACAGTTATAACAATTTTTTTCACATAATAAGAATAAAGTACATTTGCCATCATCGTTTCATTCATTCAGTCAGCTTAGACAGACAGACAGACAGACACACACACACACACACACACACACACACACACACACACACACACACACACACAGAGGCATTCAGATAGACAGACATACACACGCAGACCGACAGACACACACACACACACACACACACACACACACACACACACACACACACACACAGATGCAGATAAACAGACAGACAGACAAACCGACAGACCACAGTCTTAACTTGTTTATTTCTTGATACGCACATCCTTCTCAGCGTCCGCATAAAATAATACACCCACATCACATACCTACAAAACTGTTTCAGCAGCAGATAATGAGAGAACTTGTAGTTTCACGTTCAGACCTTAAACGGACTGTTTATAATAATAACAATAATGAGAATAATAATAATAATAATAATAATACTGCATTACATTTATGTAGCGCTCATTCCTATGACAGGCTCTGAACGCTTTATACATTGACAGACCTACAAATTTATTAATCTACTCAACAATCACCCTTCTATTCCTCTCTCTCTCTCTCTCTCTCTCTCTCTCTCTCTCTCTCTCGCTCTCTCTCTCGCTCTCTCTCTCTTTCTCCCTCCCTCTCTCTCTCTTTATTAGACATGCATACACATCTCTGTCTATCTCATTTACAAACGTCCCACTTGAAAATTTCTCAACTGACAATACAAACTAAGCTTTGAGGAAACACATGTGCGCTTAGGGAGCAAACGTTCAGTTGTAACAGCGTAAATGCTCAATTCTAATAAATGACAGGGTAGGGGTGCGCATATAATATGGTATTTCCTGGGATGACATCGATCAGGAGACGACACGTCATTCTTTTGATCTCATATTTATCACCCAACCAGATTAAGCCGCGCCCTGTTCTGGTATTCATACCTTCCTGGTATCGTTGCTCGTGTATTGGGCTTGATGATATAATATCGTAGTCGTATCGCTTACTCTCTTTCTCATCCTGTCTGTCTCTAACTAGACTATATCTCTATATTTTAATTGTTTACTCAATTCCTATAATATTTGTTTTAAGATTCAGAGAAGGAAAATTATTACCGATTAGCTGTCAGTATGAAAATTAAATGATCTGACTTGATACAATAATCTGAATATAATTTAACAAGCTCACTATAAACAAATTAATAACACTGTCCCATGAGTAGGTATACTCTTGTTAAGGAAACCCAACGGATTTCACTTCACAATTTAACAGTTGTCCTTCTTTGTCATAGTTGTGCGGTACCATCACTTATCAAAATGCTTAATTTAAACTGTCACAGAAATAGGCAGGGAAGCTCTTCACCAACACAAAAAACACATTTATAGTGAAAGTGGATGGTGGAGAAAAATCTGAAACGGTCACAGAAGCAGAACATCTGCAATTCTTTCTTAATTGTCTTTAAATATCTTTGCATCTTTATATATAAATTTCTCAGACGCAGTCGAAAGTACTCGATACTATCCAGGCGGACCAGAATCCTTTGAAAGGCGAGAACCAGACGTCATCCAATCGCTTCCCGCTCAGCATTTTTGAGCGGTGTTTTTTGTTACATATCTGGATTAAGTCGCGTCTGGTTTCGGATTCTGCGATTTCCTGGTGTTACGATCATATTTCACGTTACGAGCTAGATGTGAAATTCACACCGTAGGAGATCCGAACCTAAAAGCTAACAGCTCTCTAATAATTTCGTCTGAGTTAACGTATAATGTCATATCTCACTTATTGTCGAATTCAAACTTTGGTATTATTTTCCTTCGACCAGGGTTGAGCAGAACAAAGATCATATTAACGCAGTTCATGAATCTAAGTTCAGTTCACGTGAATTTCATCTGAGCTTTATAGCTATGTTAGACAAACTGATCTGGATCTGAACTGTAGCTATTTTGAGTGTTTGAACTGAACTTTATTTTTCTACTTAAAGTTCAGTCAAGTTCAGTTCACATCTATCTCTTAAATCAGAACCGAACGCCGATTTCAAAGACCAAGGGAAATAATCTGATGTGAAAACTACTCAGTTTTCATATAATTGAGGTAAACTTGATCTTAGGGCTTTTTGTCCCCCTAGTAAGCTGAACTTGATCTGAAATTATTTTTTTTGGTGAACTTGCTCAACCCTGGATTCGACCAGCTCTCATGACAGTATCAGAATTCAAGCGATATCTCAAGGAAAGTTACAGTTTTATTGACAAATCATTATTGTCTCCTCATGCCAATAAAAAAGGGATGCACACGACCCTGTTTTTCTCCGAACTTCGTTCATGTGAAATATGACTTTCGGTCAACAAGACAATGAAACGGACCCCACGTCCTTGCCAGAGTGATATATGGGCGTGTGCATAATTCTGACATTAGTTAGCGCACTGCGGTAGCACTAGGCTACGACCAGTATCTGCCTCGGCGTACCTAAGCCTAAGCCTTCCGTGGTCTCCAAGCATACGTGTTTCGAAGATGGAGTTAAACTAAATGCTTTCAAGATGAGGTTTGTTTTCTTTTTTGAACAAAATTATAACGAATTTTAAAATATAGATTATTAATGGAGGGATTGCCTAAGTGCGCGGACACCGGTCAGGCGCAGACATAGAACAAATGACGGTAACCCCAAGGGAAACTTCCAAAACATTTATAGTTGTCACTGTAGTTGAAGCAATACGTTAATTAACGCAAGGATGGTGCATGCGACCATTGATGTTTGTATTAAATGTCTCCCACAATTCGTTTTATTGTTTATATTTACCACAGTAATATCCACGTGTAAATTAAAACTACTTAATATCCTTGTACCAGATTTTAGGAACCTGCGATTACATTCAACCATCTTGTCAACATGAAGAGGCCAGATTCGTCATTAACTTCTGAACCAGCTTCAACTCAATTCAAAAACTCAAGACCCCATTCTTTTTTCCTGAGCTGGTTCATTAATTTCAATACTGCTGTCGTAAACGGCTTAGAATTTTGAACAAAGTAATACCAATATTTGGCATTAATCTGGCCTGCTTTCAGAAATATGGCCTTATATCATTATGTCAGCATAGAAAATGTGCATTTCTCGCACTGCCACCAGCAACTTTAGATAATAAACTTCTCCTGACAAAAGAAATTACAGATCTTTTACAAATAGAGACGTTTGACAAATGCATGTACTTGACGCGTTTTGGGCAGGAAAGATAACGACGATGACCTAGAGAAAATATGGACCAGAGAGAAATGTTCATGAACTGATTTTGAGACAAGAATTGATGACGCAAAGGCTTTTACGTAAATCCTCCACGGATCCAATAAGAATAGCGCATGACTGGAATCTTAAACTCTTAAGACAAAAGAATGGGGAAAAACTCGAGATAAACATAGATGAGGACAGATCTAAGGGAGCTTGAACGGACGAGTGAAGCATGGTTTTCCGCGAAGCGGACAGCGCACCACGGAGTCCGCTGGAGAAGTGGTGTGGTGTCTGCTTCATGCTCCCTTAGGGACGATAAGAAATTAGTAGCCTTCCGTATTCTGACTTAGAGCAGCCATAGTCTACACCTTGACCCTAATAGGTGATCTATCAGGTTGCGTTTTCACTTTGTTGTTTTGTTTCCTCCAACAGATGGCTCCAGCTGAATCAACCCATTCTCAGCCTGAATGATGGCGTTTCGGAGTCCATTTCTTCATTCAGTCACCATCATTCTCACTTGTAGCAGTTATCTAAGACCTTCGTCCACACCAGGCTAGGGACCACTAACGAGTGCTCACCCTTCACTACCCCGTGGGGGAGGGGGTATGGCGCGTGGGCTTGTAGCAGTTTCTCATGACATCCACGCCCCTGCCTCGTTCGGATACTATGTTCTTGTTGTCTTCGTCATCATCAGTGCTGCTGCCGTTGACCCATCTACTGTAAAGGTGGGTATAATTTGTTGTCATGCGCTTGGTGTTTTATTTATTTGTTGTTAAGTTATTAATTCTAGGAACCCAGTTATTGCACTGGCTGAAGATTTTAACTGAAGTTTTAAGCGTTAGAATGGTGATCAGCAACAACAACAGCGAGCAACGACAGCAATGAATGACAACAACAACAATAACAACTATAACAACAACAACGACAACAACAACAACAATAGAAGGGCAGCATAGTGGATTAGCAGATGTAAAATTCTTTATATTTGGTTTTTCCAGGAAGAGCTGTCATTTACGATGTTTATGTACTTATAGATTTACAGCTGTACAAGATAGACTTCGAGAGGCAAAAGTTTGATGTGGGCAATTCCAGCAAAATGCCACGTCATTTACACAAATTTCTGGAAAGCTGTGACTTTACAGCAATTAGTTTTAGTTGTTTCTAATAGACGATAATCTGCCCCTTATTATAAACCTAAAAGGTTGCCGTAAATTAAAAGTTTTCTTTTTTTTTTCAGTAGTTAGCATAACTGACTTGGCTCTCTGATGGAATTGCCCATCTTTTATACCAAAGTGTCGATATACGACGTTGCCAGAGGTCGCTAAAATAAGTATTTTAAAATAACAGTATAACCATAATTTATTATCATACAGTATGATTTCATATGGTGCAACGTGTGTGAAACGGTATAATAATCGTCCCACTGTGAGGCTTAAATTTTAAAATAACATTAATTTAATTAATGTTAATTTTCTTTAACATCTAACTACAATATTGTGATAAATTTCATATAATATACATTTGACAGTACAGTTGCAGTGTGCACATGCATGAGAACTAGCCAGTTTAGACAGAAATAGACTAATCTTTTTTTTTTCCTCTTTTTGTGGAAACAGCACTGATGATTAAATAAGATCCTCAGAGTTTGCGCCAAAGATTTATTTGTCTTTCATTCCTTTCTTTGTTTTGAAGGCTCCATGAAGCCATTTCTAGTATGTGCATGCTTTTGCATGCTTTCTCCGTTTTCCTTCAATAAAATCACTTATATGGATTTGCAAATCTGGTGGAAAGTCAGTGAGTGAGAAAAATACTTAGTTAACCATCGTTCTCTTTTCATATACAGCGATGTACTCTGAAACTTTAGAAAGCTTACATAATACTTTTGCGTCATTTTGCCCCGAAACCAATGTTAGATGTCACAGTCCCAGGGCAAATTAACACGTCAGCAGTGCTATCAGAGACATTTTTATGCACGTAACAATGGCATAAACACTTCGAGGAGGAGGTCTGTATTATTATTATTATGATATCAAAAGAAAACTATGATAATTAGTAAATTAATAATTAGCCTGACCTGATTTTTACCATGCCATTCTTCAAGTGCACTATCAAGAAAAATAATATTGTATGCATACTGAAGCCTGAAAGCTTATCCATTTTATCTAGACAACAAATCACAAATATTATTTCTTGTTCATTGTTCATAGTCCTGCTAATTACATGCTCTGCTATCGCTCAAACAAAGTAAATAGATTTGATTAGTTAATTAATAAAAATACAGAAGGAAAAATAAATATAAAAATGTCTGGGTTAGTTAAGCATCCAGACGCAAGTCAGTTAGCTCCTATCGATGTATGTCAACCTGCCTCATTTCAACCCATACAGAGTTGCGGTTAAGCGGAGTCAGATATGTCGCACATTCTAAACGCGGCTGTCCTTCCGATATTTTGCCACTTCAATAGATTCTAAGGCCGAATTTCTGCAGGCTTACCAGATACTATTTTTAAGCCTCCTGGAGCCGTATGCATAATATTTATGTTAATTAAAGGAAACGTAGAATTATAAGCATCGTATATCAAATTGCGTGGCCAGATTTTCCGAATGCGTAAATATTTACGCTACCTCTTACTCTGAGTGAGATATTTGATAACGAAATTTCGAATCGGGATATCACGATACACTAAAGTCGTTAACTGGGAAGTGACGTACCAGCGGGCGAGCAGTGCACCTGTGCGGACACCTTTGACCTTGTCCCACACTCTCTTTTGTTAGAATTATAAAAACCATTTCAGCTCCTCATAATCTAGAGAAAGAAATCATGGCATCGAACACTAATGCCGAGTGGCACTGGCTTCACCTAAACTAGACCTAGTCTATCAATATTGCGAACCTGATTAAACTTATTCACGTGTAGAGACAATTATGTAATACAAACTTACATTTTGCATCAAAACATGCAAATAGAGTGTTTGACAGCCAGTGTCAGTGTTTCGCTGTTTTAGGTAGCGATATGTCTGTCGGGTCTTTGAGCGAGTCGAGAACAACGAAAGAAATCTGGCATGCCGAAAAGAAATAANCAGAAGGAAAAATAAATATAAAAATGTCTGGGTTAGTTAAGCATCCAGACGCAAGTCAGTTAGCTCCTATCGATGTATGTCAACCTGCCTCATTTCAACCCATACAGAGTTGCGGTTAAGCGGAGTCAGATATGTCGCACATTCTAAACGCGGCTGTCCTTCAGATGTTTTGCCACTTCAATAGATTCTAAGGCCGAATTTCTGCAGACTTACCAGATACTATTTTTAAGCCTCCTGGAGCCGTATGCATAATATTTATGTTAATTAAAGGAAACGTAGAATTATAAGCATCGTATATCAAATTGCGTGGCCAGATTTTCCGAATGCGTAAATATTTACGCTACCTCTTACTCTGAGTGAGATATTTGATAACGAAATTTCGAATCGGGTTATCACGATACACGAAAGTCGTTAACTGGGAAGTGACGTACCAGCGGGCGAGCAGTGCACCTGCGCGGACACCTTTGACCTTGTCCCACACTCTCTTTTGTTAGAATTATAAAAAACATTTCAGCTCTTCATAATCTAGAGAAAGAAATCATGGCATCGAACACTAATGCCGAGTGGCACTGGCTTCACCTAAACTAGACCTAGGCTATCAATATTGCGAACCTGATTAAACTTATTCACGTGTAGAGACATTTATGTAATACAAACTTACATTTTGCATCAAAACATGCAAATAGAGTGTTCGACAGCCAGTGTCAGTGTTTCGCTGTTTTAGGTAGCGATAGGTCTGTCGGTTCTTTGAGCGAGTCGAGAACAACGAAAGAAATCTGGCATGCCGAAAAGAAATAAGTTTGCGGTAGCCACGGGAAACTCTCAAAACATAGAAGTGTTCACTGTAGTTAACGCAGTACGTTAATTAATGTATGGATTATGCATACGGCCACTGAAACTGTATTTTATATCTTATACATGTTATTTCAAGGCATAATTACAATTTTAGAAGTGTAGATCAATTACCAGAAGTGTTATAAAATGAACAAACAACAGCCTAGTAAGGGGAAACATTTTAAAAACAAAGAAGATAAAAACATCTCCACTCAGTATGCCGCACAAAGACTACAAGAGATCGACCCACACAAGCATGTTCGGAAATTACATTTTGCAAAAAACAGTTTCCTGGATTTAAGCTCAGAAGTGCGTACAAGTTGAAAACGCTATGTCCTTAGCGTAATACAGTATAATAATATAGACTGAGTTTTGACTATAATGTAATAGAAGTAAGGAGTGAGGAGACGCAAACAGATGCTCACACAAGGTAGGATACAGGGGGAAGTGCTCAAGAAGACAAATGCAGAGAGAAAGTGGAAGAAGGAAAGAAAGTGATGTGGTGTACCTTGTACAACACCTGTACTGTAATAGCTGATTGATACTTGATCTATCGTAAAGTCTCTATTAATCAGTATCAAATGCAGCGGAGCACAAATAATGCGCATACCTTGGAAACGACCAACACTGTACTTATAACCAGAGAAATCCGTATTAATCAATAACCAATAGTCAATAACCAATAACCATACACGTACTCTTAGAGAAGAAAAATTGGGACCACACATACTGTACTCAGTACATATCTATGTTTACGTACTACGCGTGTGGATATTAAGTGTGTCCCACTGTATTCTCATTTGCCTAAATAATAGACCAGAATTTAAAAAAAAAAAAAAGTTTTTCTAGCGCTCGCAACTTTCCACTAGATTCTCCCTATTTTGGCATTTCCTTCACTGGATCACTTAAACAAAACGAAATAAAAAATTCACTAGTTCTCGTGAAAAATCACT
Organism: Ellobium chinense; assembly: GCA_033807755.1. NCBI lineage: Eukaryota > Metazoa > Mollusca > Gastropoda > Ellobiida > Ellobiidae > Ellobium > Ellobium chinense. The sequence goes on along the minus strand of JAWQUT010000543.1, from coordinate 129,985 downwards.
AGGTGTGGCAACCACAATACTAAATTATTATGCTAGTCTCCTACTGCATGAAAACATGATAACAGTAATCGGAATGTAGACGAACGAAGCAGTCGGAGATGTTTTCTCAAGTTGTTTTTTTTTTCTGGTGAAGTTGTTAGCTGAAGATAACTGAGCCTGGATAGTGGTGTTACAGTAGAACACAGTAAACACAGACACGCTTAGTACGTAAACACGGATACTGAATACAGGATTTTTGGTTCAGAATGTTCTTCTCTAAGGGTACGTATAAGGGTAATACGTATTTCTGTTAATAAGTACACCCTACGTCGCTTCCAAGGTGTAGGCCCTACGCGTTATCCGTGTTTCGCTGTATTTTAATTTCTCCCTTTTTTATCGGCCCTTAGCCACGTCACTACTAACATCCATCCCTCGTTTGTCACCCTTTGTAGTCACTATCAGGTTACAGACCTGTAATGAGATTGGACCCTTTTTTCCTCTATGGGCTATATTAACATTCTGAGCTGCCCTCTAAACCCAAAGTTTTAGCTTTCACCCAGACCCATACCAGGTTGAAGCTCATTATGTGGCCCAAATTTTAAGACTTACCCAACCCAAGCAAGCCCGTCGAAATTGTGAGTTTGGTTGCTATTTGTAAACAGAGCCTACATTTTTCACTGGTCAACGCCAAACCTCTCCTCCTCCGCCCGAGCACACCCTTGACCTGGCAGTTCCAGCCTAGGGCTAAATAGTGCCTGGCAAAATAGAGTAAAATGGACACAGTTTCCCATGATATCAAAATTTTCCCCCTGGAGCCCTTATTACTGGAAGCAGGGCATGCCAAAAGAAGGAAAAGAGGAGATGAAATATAGCCGCTAAGTTGAAGGACCCAAAAGTGACCCAAAAGTGAAAGTACAGTTACAGGCCTGTAACCTATCACATAGGCCTACACCGCATAGGGAGCCAGTACTTAAGCGTCGGTGACGTCACAGCTCTGTGCGCTCTAGTACCCAGTGAGAGAACTGTGCTGACATACGCGTAGTACTAACTGAGCGTCATGTGATTTTAAATAATTTTTTGCCGCAAATTCGTATGCCTGCACTAATTATCTTCAGCCATGCAATGCGTCACTGTCCCAGCTTATCATACTTACTATTTTGAAGCTTAATTACACATTTCATTAGACTTTCACCGTTTGACGTAACGCAGCGACGGGGTTAAAACGTCTTGACTTGACTTAGTTAGTTAGTATAGACCACCGCTGATCTATTCGATTGTGTTACTGGTCGTAATCAGCAGTGATGACATGCGTGTAAACAGGGACATAGCGTCCATGTAATCTATGAATCTGAGATTACCAATGTATCGTCGTATATATCCAAAACAATTTCACTAATCCGAAATATATTGTAACATTTTCAAACATCACGCATATAGGCATACTGTTTCCTCTATGAGCCATTTACANTGAAGCAGACACCCTAATATTTTAGGCCTTTTCACTCAGTAAACAGGGTAACCTTACCCACCTAGCAACAATCACAAATTTTATACTTGAGTGACTAAACCTCACCTATTCTGAGTCTACACATATATTTGCACCTATCTAAGCCTTTGAAATTAAAATCCAACCCCTTCCCCCCCTCCCCATGGCCAATATTCTGATTTTATAGGAACTATTTAAAATTGCATATCAAAATGCCAGGTGCTATTGGCATCTTCATACCCGCAAACCCGTATGCCTGCCCTAATTATCTTCAGCCATGCAGTGCGTCACTGTCCCAGCTTATCATACTTACTATTTTGAAGTTTAATTACACATTTCAGTAGACTCTCACTGTTTGATGTAACGCAGCGACGGGGTTAAAACGTCTTGACCTGACTTAGTATAGACAACCGCTGATCTATTCGATTGTGTTACTGGTCGTAATCAGCAGTGATGACATGCGTGTAAGCAGGGACATAACGTCCATGTAATCTATGAATCTAAGATTATTAATGTATCGTCGTATTTATCCAATGCAGTTCCACTAATCCGAAATATACTGTAACATTTTCAAACATCACGCATATACTGTTTCATCTATGAGCCATTTACAAGTATTGACAATACGATTTTATCAAGATTAGCTAGCATTCCTCGCCGATAATCTGAAAATCTATAAACTGCAGCCCATATTCAGCTCCCCCATATGCACAGTGTATTGCAGCCAAAGTCTGTTGTGTGTCATGAAAGAAACTTAAAAAAAAATGTAGTGAGTAATCTGAGAGAAAAATAAGACTACCCTCTGTGCTGACTGTTTTTTTTCTTTTTTCTTTATACGCAAGAGCGGCAAGACCCTTTTCCCGGTGTTTCTTCGAGTTGCCGAACTTGGCTTTTATAGTATCATGTGCAACGTGAAACGATGGTGTTGACTGAGACGTTGCGGTGCTTTCCTCTTTTAGCTTTATACATCATAATACGGTATAAGTATAAACATTGATGGTTTCAGACAGTCACCTGGTTGGATGTAAGTGCTAGATTACCACCCCCGAAAAAAAAAAATCAACCTCGATACGCCCCTGAGTGGACATTGATTGATAGAGACCGTCACTTACTGTGATCGCGGTTTTCGTGGTAAAGGGCTGTTAATTACTGAAAGAAAAAGCGGTAATAAATGAATGATATTTATGTAAGTAAGTGGTCTGTGTTATGTTAATTGTTAAATGCACATGTACGTTATGGACAGTTTACGATGTCATGTTAGTAGTCATAATGCTTTGAATGTTCGTGTGCTGCCTTGTCATATATTGCAACGCTCGTCTATATACCACTATTGTGATCTGTGCTCATGTCAGTAAACTTTGTGAATTTAGGAGTCATTATACTTTAAATGTTCATGTGCTGTCCCGTTATATATTGTATCGTTCGTCCCGTCTATATAGGCTACCTCTGTTTGATCTGTGCTTGTATCAATGAAATTTTTGTACATGGTTTATTTTTTCTTATATGATTGCATTCATGTACATGCTCAAGACAATTTTAAAAAAATAAAAAAACAACTGAATTGGAATTATTTCTTTAATGAGTGAATCCCTCTTGCTGCGTTTTATTCCGCATCATGTATTATGCTAGGGTAGAGCTGAAAGAAGCCCTTTTTGCGCAGTCATATTTTTACTCTCATTGCCGGCATCTTCAGATGAAACCTTAGCTTGCGACTGTGCAACTTTCTCGGATATTCCTGTGATATTTACGAGTTTTACATTACTCAGTTTCAGATTTCGATTTCCTTTGATCATAACGTGTTATACTCAACTCTGCCGTCGTTTGTTAAAATCGGACCTAATGTTAACGCCTTGCGTTTTTATCTTTTCAACAGAATTTCAAAAGGAGCTACGCAGAAACTAGTGGAGATTCATCAGAATGGCATCACTGTCCCCAAGGTCAGTTGAAACAAACTAAAACTGAAAAGGATGTAGTGTATAATATTATGTCCTAGGTGCAATCACGTAAAAAAAAATATCGATAATGCAGTATGTAAACACATAACAGAACTTTTGATTGATTCAACTGATAAGTGGGGTTTTACAATAAAAATATTTTAATTCATTATTTGAGCACCAAAGACAAGCTAATAGGCCTACTGACTAGGCATTTTCATCATAATTGTTGTGTGCTGCTGCTGCTTTCAAAAGGAAAGGCCAGAGTAACTCCATGAAAGTTTCACAATGGAGATATTATGCTTCTAAAACACTACTGGCTTGTACAACTGTACTCACCGCAATGTAGCATGTGGCAATATCAACTAGAGTTAAGTGAAATATCTAGGTCAGTACTTGTCTTTGCGATCGGCACTTCTAAATGCGACCACTGATTGTTTTTTTCCCTTGACCTACTTTCATGTGAGTGCGACCAGTCCCTGCATCCCTCTGTGCTGACATCAATCAAACTTCTGCAAATAATGGCCCTATGCTATACTGTGATCACACGATTCCGTGGTCTCTTGTGGAAACTCAAAAGGAAACAAAATGTATCGCTCCAGAATAACAGAGATGCAATGATTTAAGACTAGGAGAAATATTGATAAGAAGATGTGCAGGTCACACTGTGATCCACCGACTCGAGATCTAGAACCCATGTGAATTTATGGTATAAACGCACTGAACGCAACCAGTGAAATGTGATATATTATACTATGGTCTATATTAGATCTAAATTTGTCGATAAGTCTGTAGTACTCACTGCTGACCTTTTCTTAGCTGTCGTGCACAGTAATAACAAGAAAAAAGAAGCATATAGATTATTTAGATTCAGATATTCACTTCGAACTGTAACAGTCGTTACAAAAAAAACAAAAATACATGTTAGATATGTAGCTACCACTGGATTGTATATCAGCAGCCGGACAGGCATTGAGATAAGTGACCACACAAACAGAAAAATGGGCGAAGACGGTAACTCTTTGATGTTGTGAACGCTGAGCCTATAATAAACTGCCGCTGTCAATCAGTTGTCTTGGCCCATAGTTTTAGTAAGCACTGCCAGTTGCTTGTAAGTAAAATTAACTGAAAGAAATCAAGTAGAATAAAGTGGAAAGTGCTCAAGAAGACAAATACAGAGAGAAAATGAAAGAAGGAAAGAAAGTGACGCATCACTTTCTTTCCTTCTTTCATTTTCTCTCTGCATTTGTCTTCTTGAGCACTTCCCACTTTATCCTACTTGATTTCTATAAGTCAGTGCTCCGTTTCATCCTTGTATTATTATACCTAAAATTAACTGATTAGTTCAACATTAAACTACAGATCTACATTTTCTGGGCCAGAGGTCAAGATTATGTCAGATCACCAGAATAAATAATGGTCACGACAACGGAAGTGTCAGCTGATTAGCGGTTTGAGAAAAAGAAAAAGTTTATCTATGACTTGGGACAGTAACAAATGGTATTGTGGATAGATGGTTTCAGATCGCAACAGTAAGACCTCACGAACTCCTGCTGCCTGGAAACAGTCCATAATTTCGAGTTTATAAGAATCTGGAGTTGACTGTGGAAACCTACAAACAAACACAAAAAAAAAATTTGAAATCCTCGGATTAATGGAACGAACGGTCCTTTAATTCTGTGGGCGGTCCCTCGGAGATTCTTAATAACGGAAGCATGAGTCTCTAAACAAGCCATGATGGCTGCGACTGATGCGGAGGAGCTAGAAAAGAATGCGCTGTGACTTGCGAGTGGTGCTATCCATACTTATACTTTTGCCTTGAACCCATTCCTTCTTAGCTAGCAAATGGAATGTACTACTACTAAACCATGGGGACGGTAACTTCACATCTTATCAAACCTTAAATACTTACTGCCTGAATTCTCTGACGTTCACGTGTAAGCCTGATATTCACCCGTCGTGACCCTAACACACCTAGCAATGGCCCCCTTCTTCGAATGGGATGACCATGCCTGTCACAACCAAACAGTGAATATTAATGTACGGAGTGTACTGACGAGTGACGACAGTCACAAAATGTTTTGTGATTCTCGACTTGTGGATGTCTCTCTCTTATCAAAGGAAACAAAATGTTTGTTTCAGTCAATTCAAAACAATAACTGACAGTTACACGAACTTTTACAAATAAGAATTAATCGTTATTTACAATATAACGCCTCCCTGAAGAAAAAACAAAACAAAAAACGCCACGCAGCTCAACATTGACCAAACGGTGACATGTCGGGCTTCATGGGTGTTGGTGGCTTCGTGATGAAATGCATAGGGGTAACATGAACCCGTGCCCTAAGCTTATTATATAATATGATGCTAGATAATGCAAGATATCTGGATAATTCCTTGTCTGACCACTGGTTCTTGTTCATCTAATCAGGATGGACACTGTTCAACAATAAGTGCTATAAAGTGATAGAAACTGCCTTAACCTGGACTCAGGCACAGGCGCTGTGTAGAAGGTGAGTGTTACAAGACATTATATACAGCCACTACCGTCGTCTCTGCTGCTGCTGCTACTGCTGCTGCTACAACAGCGATTCTACTATTAGATCTGTTGCTACATGCGTTACTACTAATACTGTTGTTGTTGTTGCTGATGTTGCTGCAGATTCTGCAAATTCTGCCGCTTTCATTACTGTTGCTGCCACTGTTGGTGCCATAACATTAGTAACAACTTCTGCTGAAGAGAAATACTCTTCTCCCC
>JAWQUT010000543.1:89366-122354 GCA_033807755.1 Ellobium chinense | reverse complement strand
CCACCACCAACCACATTTCGGGTATCAAGATTACAACAGAGCAGAGACTTGAATCCGAAAGGATAGTTTCTTATGGTGGCAACAATAAGGGATCGTAAAATGGGCGGGCCGATTTAGACTTAGACGAGTGCACGTCTGAGTGTTACTAATAATATGACAAACACTGTCTACGTCCTATAGTAAACAAAAGTCCAGGAATTGGCGCTACATTACTTTTAAATCTATATAAAATACATTCAAATACTCTTACAAAATTCCTATCCAGTGTAACTTGCTGGAAGAAAGATATCTGGAGAAATGTTTGTCCACAAGCAATGAAGCGCACGCTCTGTCACATCAATGTGAACAAGCCCTCTGATTTTGTATCGTACTCTTGTTTGACCTTGGCTTGTTATGTAATGCTCATTGCCCAGCGTTTGGCTGAGCGACCCTTTTTGGCCCAGTCCATGAGTTGCCACAGAATCAATGGCAAGAAAAAGATGTCTGGAATTTCAGGAGGTGAATTTTCAAGTAAAAATATAAGAGATGTCTATAATATGGACCATGAAAACCAGATTTCAATTTTTCAGATTTGTTTGAATGAGTCTAGACTATTTGACTTCACCAATTCTGAATAACTGGATTAAATGTGCGGTGTCAGGAATTTATGATTGTTTGTATACTCTGAACTGAAGGCTAGTTTTCTGGTAAGTTTTATTGTGTTACACTTGATATCACTGACTGTCCAAAAACTGTTTCTGAAGCTGTGTACGTGTCTTTCAGCTCCGGTGGAAATCTAGTCAAAATATCTAGTCAGTATGAACAAGACTGGGTCAGTCAGTTTGTGAGTGAGCACCTGCCAAGTCCTCCATATGATGTGGACAACAGCATCAACAATGAGGCCAGTCTCAACGGTGCTGGAGAGGATGGGACGGCTGTATGGATTGGTATGTTGCATGAGTTATAAGATAGGATAAGCTTTGAAATAATCACTTTATTGATCCTGCCAAGAAAATTTAGACGAATGTGTAATTAGTGGAATGAATAAAAGAAAAAAACACACACACACACACACACACACACACACACACACACACACACACACAGAAAGAGAGAGATAGAAAGACAGAGAGAGGTATTTTCATAGTTCTTTAATTCCATGTTGATTTTGCACCAGACGTAGGTTATTTACCGCCGGTTGTTGAATTTCATGCTAGTAAGTATTGTTAGTGCTGCCTCATGTTTAGTTTATCTTAATAGGCCTCATGTACCAAATATACTGTAGTAGCTCAGCCTTGTAAATTGTTAGCTTAGCAGTTGTATTATTGATTAAAAGTGACTTTCATCTTGGAGAAACAAAAAAAAAAAAAAATCAGATCTAATTAGTTTCTTAACTGATTTACTGACTGAATGACTAAGTAATATCATACCTACTGAATCTACAGAAAGTAGACTATTCTTATATTGTGTGGGACTAGTGCATAGAATTAAAATTAAAATTGCTTTTGTGCTTTGGAGCTCTGGTTTTATGCCATGAATGTTTGTGCTACAGTAGGATTATCTGCATGGACATTGTCCACTGCTCTTCCTGCTCAGCCCAGTTCATTATGTTTCCCTTGGCCTATGATAGCAGCTTGAAGCAAATCATGAAGTGACTCAGCGGTGTGATCAAAATTCTTTTTTTTCAGGATTCCTTCGTCAGCAAGACCAGACATACCAATGGTCAGATGGGCAGAATGGAGTGGAGCAGGATGGATTCTGGGCAGTAGATGGACTTCAAACTTCAGATGGTCGGTGTCAGGCAATTAGTTTGGGCTCTTAAACCGAAATGAAAAGGGGGGTAGGAAGGGAGAAACAGCCATGGATTGGGGATTTGAGGAAAAGAGAAAGAGCAGTTATGATTTTGAATCCACCATGTTTCCTCTTGTCTGTTATGAGAATACTTTGCTCTTTCTCCACTTCATAAGCTGTGTGGAATACAGGAAGCATATCTTGAAAATTGGAGATGAATTTTCTTGAGTTTTTTTAATGTAAAGTCTTGAAAGAACAAAAAACTTTATAGTGAAATTAGTTCTACAGAACAACACCCAGTTACAATAAAGAATTGCTTTTAGATAAATTTAACATGAATGAGGTGAGGGAGATAGCAAGTTCGATTAGTCTCATAATAAATAAATATGTGTTTAAATGGTACAGAGTGAGAGAGAAGGAGAGAGAGAAAGAGAGGGGGCATTGAAAAATTGAGAATACTGCCATGGAGTTTATGTTCATTATTTGACACACATTGTACATGTTTGTCTGTCCTGTCATTTGCTATGATATTTGTACTATCCAAATTGCAGTTTGGACTTGTTCAATATAATTTCATCTTATTAAAAATTGGTATCGCTTGTCCTACCTGCAGTTAGTATCCATGCAATAAATGCACTAGTAAAAAGTATCTTAAACTGAACATATTATGTCTGAGAATAACTGCACTAAACTGAACACATTATCCCTGGAATAACTGTATTTAGTCTCTATCCCTTCAAGTTTTTTCCTCTTTCTTTCCATCTTTTCTGTCTTTTTAATTTTCTTATCGTTTCTTTTTTTAGATTTTTCTTTGAATTTGATGTATATTGATTATGTATATATTATGAAAATGATTGGCAAAATGCCTAATAAAGAGATTGAACTTGAACTTGAACTTGTATTTTCTTCCTGCAGGAGAATCCATCTCTAGGCTATGCTGTGATATGAGGGCACTGTCTCCTGATAGCAAAGATCTCCGCTGGTACTTAAGTAACTGTGAAGATCTGTGTGCCTCAGTTTGTGAACTACAAGCCTGTGAAGAACATGCAATGCGTTGTGCAGATGGGACTAAGTGTATTAGCAAGACATGGATATGCGATGGACACTTGGACTGTCCTGATGGGTCAGATGAGCTGGAATGTAGGAAGAGTAAGTGGACAAATTCCTGTACATCTAGAACTGATTCATGTGCCCGTTCTTTTGTTGTAAACCAAAGATAGCAAGATCATTTTCTTTCACATTGTTTCACTACATTTTTTTGCTCCATTGTTTCATCTCTGCTGTCACGTTGAATGTCAGGAAAGAATAATTTTCAGTGCAATGCATTTCAGTAATTTAAAATTGTGTCATTTTGCACTTCATTTCCATTAATTTTTAATGTTAACCTTGTGACATTTGTGATTCATGATGGCTGTGCAATTCATTGTATTATAGAGTAGATGGAAGTAAGACTTTGAGGAGCAAAGATTTATATGTCCATAGTAGTACAGCAGCTGAAAAGCAAGATACTCACAAAGTGTGTAAGGAAAGACAGTCACATTAGTGCCACATGTGTTGCTTTTGTCTGTCTCACATTTTTTAACTTCAAAAGTGCAAATTCACATTTCAAACTAAGAAAATTCAAAGCTGGACAGTCTGATTCACTAGCTGCTGTCTTTACAGGTCTGTCTTCTGTAGCAGCAGCCAAACAGTGTGGGGCCACCTTTAAGGGGTACTCTGGGACCATCTATTCACCAAATTTCCCAGGAGAATATCCCCCATTTCTGAACTGCACTTGGAAAATCGAGACAACACCTCCAGATGTTATAGAAATCTTGGTCAGTACTGTTCTGTCTGCTTAATGTCATTCTGTCTGAACTGATAGCAACAACATAAGCCTCACAGAACAAGGGAACTTCAAGCTGCTAAGGATGCAACATTCAAAAGGGCATGCATTTAGAGAAAGTTTGAATTGACTGACATTTTTTTTTTTAAATTTTAGTCACCTCAGTTCATTGGGCAGGCATGGGTCAGAGGCCCATCCCTTGTCTGTCCTCACAATAACAATGGAAAAACTTGCGGACTGGCAAGGGTTGCCAAGGGCATAAACCTGGAAAATCTGTAGAAATTATGGAAATTTGCTTGAATTTACAGATCTGAAACTTACTTCGACTTAGCAAAAAATGGCCAGCTGTTCTGGAAAAAAAATCATGGGGTGTGCAAGATATTGGTTTTGGGGTTCATAATTTTTTTAAGGAAATACTCTTACCATTCATCAACTGGCGCAAAAATTGTTGAATTGCAGTAAATTTTCTGACAACAAAAAGTTAAAGCATGATGGTTTCAATGATGTTGTTATCACGGAAAATATATATCCAACCTTACGGAAATATGGAAATGTTTTTTTTTTCAAATGTTTTCATATTCTGTAGCAACCCTGTTAAAATGATAGGCCTCTCTTTACTATGACACTCTTAACGCTTTTATTGTATACTAGAAATTAGTTAACTTAGCATGTGCTGATGGTACTTCTTATGATTAGCTAATATGAGCAGAAGTTGTTTGTAATCTACTTTATATTATGTTTACAGAATATTTCATATATTTTCATATATATAAAATGTCTTTTTAGTAGTAATCCTGGAGTGATTAGGCATGTTATTTAAGACATTTGTCTCTATCATTTCTTTCAGGTGGAATCTCTCGCTACTGAAGAAAAATATGACAGCCTGAAGATTTATGAGGGTTCAGAGGCAGTGGACATGAATCTGATCGTGTCACTAGATGGAAACAAAACTGAACAATCTCTTGTAAAAGCCTCTAGCAGTTTTGTGACCATCACTTTTGTCACAGATCACTCTGTTCAGGGCATGGGCTTCAACATCACTTGGTTTTCAGGTACTCATTTGTCAACACGGAGAGGCAAGATAGACACCACACCAAAATAGAGAGAGGAGAGACAACAAATAATGACATGGACAGCTATCATGGCAGTGCAGAATACAGTAACACTGTTCACATTTGGTCACACTCATTCCACATTCTTAAGTCATTGTTTTGATGGTTTGAGTTGCTTATGTTACTTTGATCTTCCATTTGTTTCTTTCTCCTATTGAAACAGATGTAGAGTTCTGACTCCTTATGATATCCCAATTTTACAAGCTAAACCACATCTTCTTCATTGTTTTGGTTTGAGCAACAAGTTAAGAGCACTAACTTTCTAAAAGCCTCAGAATTTATCTTAGGCAAATGTAGAATGAGCATGATGATTTTGTTTATTCGACCTCACTGCCAGTTGCCACAAGTCACCAAGTACACTGTGCACTCAAAGAAATAACATACATTTACTTCAGTATGAAAAGCTCACTGACTTTGTCTGAGGTTAGGTGGTATCTGCGGTGTGTTAATGTGTTTAAACATAGTGGTAGCACTGGTGTATATAGAGGTTCTATAAATCCTTTCGTTGTATAAGATAATTATTGACATGAAACATAATAGTTTTGCTGTACACATTTTGCATTATTTCTGATCATGTCAGATTTATAGCAGTCTTATCTGAAACCTAAGCTTGATTAGTAGGTAACAGATGTTTTCTCTATTTCACTGATCAGGGAAAACGAAAATGTGTGGCGGACAGTTGACAGCAGCTGATACAGAGACACTGATTACCTTTCCGGAGCCTGACCAAGATATATCCCTATGGGGTGCATCAAAACAGTTGAGTTGCAACTGGCTTATTGCTTCACCCAACAGCAGTAGTCTTCTGTCCTTACAGGTAATGTAATGGTTACAGGTCAATAAATCTTGCGCATTTGTACTGTATTTTCCTTAGGTGCCATAAAACTTCTTCCTCACCTTTGTGGAAGTGGTTACTCTGGCTGTGGAGGTAGAGAGAGAGTGAGGGAGAGAGAGAGAGAGAGAGAGAGAGAGAGAGAGAGAGAGAGAGAGAAACATCTTCTATGGAAAATTCTTAGATCAACCAATATTCAGCCACAGGTGTGCCCCAGACAGCAACATCTCTTCCTCTCTGTTGTTTGCTTTTGGAGGTGGGTGGGGAAGGGTTGGGATTATTACCATTACTGGGATGAAGTGCAATTACCTGAGTTGTTTTCATTTCAATTGCTGTTTATTGCCATTTCCCCTTCCCTCCTCCACACATATCAGGAATTAAAGCTAGTGCCTTTTTAACATTTTACTATCGTGAGAATATTATGTTATTTATGTGCATTGTTTCCAGTCTCTGGTAAAAAGTTCTGTGTTCTATTCTTTCTCAGTTCCGGAATATAACCCTTGAGGAAGGAGACTCCATTACTGTCTATGACGGCAGTGGGAAGGACGATCCAGTAATCTGCCATATAAACTCTAGTCATGGTGTTGTAATTCCCAGCGCAGTCTCAGACTTTGCCAGTGCTGCAGTGTCATCATCTTTGAACATTCCTCCTGTGATCATCTCTTCTAGTCAATATGTTTTCATCCGTGCTATCATCAGTAAAGACACAGAAAGTGTATTGGTTCTTTCATATAAAAATGGTATGAAATGTTTGTAGATATGTGTCATATGAGTATAGACAATTAATCCCTTTGTTACATGTGAGCAGTCAGGAAGGGTGTTAGCGTCACCAGTGTGCACCAGGCTTGTACGTGGAAGTTAGGGAACAAAGGCAGGCAGTAGGTATTTAAGAACTAAATTGCTGTGAAGTTAGCATTCCTGTAGTGTAGTGGTAACACGTTCAGACTTGTAAGCTGAGAGACCCTGGTTCAATTCCTGGCAGGGACAGAAAATTTTCTAGTGTAGGATTTTTCGGCCTATCTTCTCAAAATTCATCATTCACAGTAATTTGTTAAAATCCCTGGTGACACACTTCCCTAAAATAATATGTAACATGTGAAAAAATATCACACTGAGCTCACATTCCTCCCCCTTAATAGTATAAGACTAAGAAAACTATTTGCCTTTCCACCTGGTTATGTACATATGTTGCAGGCCTATATGTACATCCCCATAATTAATGGCAGTATCATGGGATTCTTCCACTTTGTGCTTGGTTTAGGGTCAGGGGCAGTACTAGATGGGAGAGTTGTAGGATAATGACATCAGTGCTTCAAAAACATGCAGGGGTTAATGAAGGGGTTAAAGCAAACATGAGGGTTGCGATGTTTGGAGCAGGTGGGAGAAGGGCAATGTTAAAAGTGTATGATGGAGGAAAGCGTGAAAATAGAGGGTGAAAATGACAGAGATATTTCTTATTTTTCTTATTTCTTGTATTTCTCATTACTCATCTGTTTTGTGTGTTTATTATAAAGTGGAATGGAGAGAAGGAATGCATCGAAACAGCACAGAGATAATACTGTTGCCCTGGTCACCATTTCTAATTTCTTTGCCCCTCTTCTGCCCTGGTCATCATTTTAATATCCCTGCCCTTCTGAGCATTTAACAAGCTGATGATGCTTGACATTGCCCTATAGTCACAGTGGTGACAGCTTCACATATGTGCTGCTAATAACAAGTCGCTGGTTAGTGCATCACATTTAAGCTGACTTTAGTGTGACTTGCCTTTATTCATGCTCCATGCCAATAGAGCCCAGGTATTAGCACTATTTACAGAATTAGGACAAAATGCAAAGTAATCTATCACTGATATGTCACACATGTAAAACCCATTCCTTATTAACAATGCAACAGGCATTTTCTTTTGTACAAAATTACTAACAACTAAGGTTATATCTTTTAATGTCTGATTTCATGATCCGAGTAGGTTTACATCTTAGAACAAGATCTCCAGCAAATATTGATTCAATATAGCAACAATATAACAATATATATTGTATATTCATAGATTAATTACAACATCTAAATCTGAGATTCACTTTGCCAGGTTGTGATACCCTCATTTCATCAAGTTCATCCCTGATCCTTTCACCTGGCTTCCCAAACTCGTTTTACCCTGACAACCTCAACTGTTCATGGACTGTAGCCAAAGATAGACTGGGGAGACAATTTACTTTGTTATTTTTACCTCACTTTGTCACTGAGGCTGACAAGGACTATGTTCAGGTAAGCTCTGGCAAATCCATGACAAAATTATTTCAAATAATGTAATATTTAATCTGCATTTCTTTACTATGATATTTCAAGGCAGATTGGAACAAGGAAACAAATGCCTTTTACACAAGAGGAATACCTACCCATCACTTTGTCTTTAAGAGGAGGCCTAAGATGGCCTAAGTCATTTTCATACCTCTGAGAAAATACAAGGACAAGGCAAAAAATCAGCATGTATTTTGCAACTGCAGTTTTGGCAGAAAATATTGGCTTTTTTTGTTCTAACATGTCAAGGTCGTCTACGATCATGATACCCTCATTCAAAAAATGACTTACATCTGACTAAGGTCATATTCAAAGCATAGTGACAATATACATGTAAAATGTATAAGGCATGTTTGCACTAAAACATAAAGCAAGAATTTTTTCACTATGAAGGAAGCATGCACAGAATGTTCCTCATAAATTCCTGAAGCTGGATACATTACAGTTTGTCATGAAAAATCACTTCACGACCATGTCATTTGCTCATTATTAGTAAATTTGATATCCCTTCAAGCCTGCTGTTCATGGCAGCAACCATCAAATCAATACTCCTAAAATTTTCATTAAAAAAGCCCATAAAATCAAGAGCCAACCCAGTCTGTCCTACGAGGGGTGTTCAATATGTCCGTAGCATGGCAATGATAGAATAAACCCAAAGACTTGTAATTTGGTACACTTACATTTACTTCTCTACANATGTCTGATTTCATGATCCGAGTAGGTTTACATCTTAGAACAAGATCTCCAGCAAATATTGATTCAATATAGCAACAATATAACAATATATATTGTATATTCATAGATTAATTACAACATCTAAATCTGAGATTCACTTTGCCAGGTTGTGATACCCTCATTTCATCAAGTTCATCCCTGATCCTTTCACCTGGCTTCCCAAACTCGTTTTACCCTGACAACCTCAACTGTTCATGGACTGTATCCAAAGATAGACTGGGGAGACAATTTACTTTGTTATTTTTACCTCACTTTGTCACTGAGGCTGACAAGGACTATGTTCAGGTAAGCTCTGGCAAATCCATGACAAAATTATTTCAAATAATGTAATATTTAATCTGCATTTCTTTAATATGATATTTCAAGGCAGATTGGAACAAGGAAACAAATGCCTTTTACACAAGAGGAATACCTACCCATCACTTTGTCTTAAAGAGGAGGCCTAAGATGGCTTAAGTCATTTTTCATACTTCTGAGAAAATACAAGGACAAGCCAAAAAATCAGCATGTATTTTACAACTGCAGTTTTGGCAGAAAATATTGGCATTTTTTTTTTTTTTTTTAAACATGTCAACGTCGTCTACGATCATGATACCCTCATTCAAAAAATGACTTACATCTGACTAAGGTCATATTCAAAGTGTAGTGACAATATACATGTAAAATGTATTAGGCATGTTTGCACTGAAACATAAAGCAAGAATTTTTTCACTATGAAGGAAGCATGCACAGAATATTCCTCATAAATTCCTGAAACTGGATACATTACAGTTTGTCATGAAAAATCACTTCACGACCATGTCATTTGCTCATTATTAGTAAATTTGATATCCCATCAACCCAGCTGTTCATGGCAGCAACCATCAAATGAATACTCCTAAAATTTCCATTAAAAAAAGCCCATAAAATCAAGAGCCAACCCAATCTGTCCTATATAAGTGCTCCGGCATCCAAGAAGTCTTTTCAAATTTACATCAGATTATCTGGTTATTTGTTAGATGGAAGAGGATCCTAACATGTGCTTCAAGCTCAGAGTTGTTTTCTCTGAATTTGCAATATACTTTTACTGGCTGATTTGGCATGCTCATATAGTCAAAACTGAAATGCTTGTACAGTTTATTGGCATCAGCCTTACTAAACAATCGTTTTAATCTTGTATTGAGGTAACTGTGAGAGCAGAATTTTGGGGATTTAGGCCTTTCCAAACTTTTATTATTACAACATGATTAGCTCATTCAAAACTTTCTGGTGAATTTTCAGATGGATGTATCATCTTGTTCCATTTAGAAAAGGATTTTGGTACAATATAATGCACTTTTTCTTGTTCCTCAGGTGCACAACTTGGAGAAAAAGCAAGCAACTCGGTACTCAGGTTCATTCACTGATCACCAACAAAGAAGCTCATCTCATGATGGATTCATCATTGAGTTTGTTTCAGATTCCACCGTTAATCGTGGCCGTTGGGCAGCTTTAATATCTTATGGTGAGATATACTTGCTATAAAGCAATTTGGTTAACAGTGCATAAGGAATTAGTATTGTTCTTTTGATGACAATTTAAGTGTAGATTAAATTTCATGATTTAAAATGTGGATAGAAGTACAAGGGTGCATATTGTGTTCTAATTAGTTATTATTGGACTTGTGAGATAGGATAAACCTGATACTGGAACCACATTGAATCATTCATAATTGATTTTCACTGTCAAACATTGTGTGTGTAGAGAGGTGGTACGGAGAGAAGTGTGGACAGGTCCCCCTTCTTATCTACACTTCTATGGGCCAGTCATAGCCAGACACAGATAGGGTGGCTAGTGCCTAAGAACTGCTGTTGGTGGCTTCACATGCTGAAGAAAGAAGCAGTTCTCGTTGGGTGAAACAAAAGGTGTTTCAGTTTATTTGCGCTTCCACCAATACAATTACAAAAAGAACGTCAACTTCACTGGGCCATCAGTTTGAAGTATACATGCTTAAATCTCTTTTTTATGCCCCCTGTTCAGAGAGAGTCTGGACTCCAGAAATTGCCAGACAATGATTCCCTGATTTAGTGCACCTTCATGTGCATGTTTGTGTAGAGGACTGTGCAATATATAAGAGTATAGCAAGATCTTATACACCAAGATCTTATACACTTAAAATTCCTGGAGTAATTTAATATCCTTTGCTGAACTGGATAAATGGAGCTCTAATAGTCATATATACTGATAGCCCCAGCAAGAAAGGCATCTTTTTTGTGGTATTGGCAGAAATATCAACTAACTGAAGGGCCCATTGCCTTTTTTGGCCTCACTAAGAACTGCATCCTTAATCGGCAAAGTTCTCAGTACATATGGAGAAGAAAAGAGGGTGCCTGCCTACACTGCCTTCCTTGCCACCAGCCTACACCTAGAAAGAATTTTTTTTTTTTAAGTGTGACTTGTCAGCTTTAAAAGAAAAGTAATCTGAATGAACCTATGAAATCTCAGAATTGTGTTCTTATATTGCTTCACAGATTGTGATAAGCCATCATTATCACCTCACCTGGTGCCAAACAGTACAGATACAAGATTTGGTTCAACAATAGGATATTCCTGTGCTACTGGTTTTGACCTTGAAGGTCCATCCCATTCAGTTTGTGGAATTAGGGGACACTGGTTACCCCCTGAATTGCCAAAATGTGTTGGTATGTATGAATATAATTAATAATTTCTAGCCTGAAATTGAAGCATTTTGTTCAGACATTTACAAGCCAAACTTGAAGGGTGAAAGATGGAACAACAGGAAGGCGGGAGTGAAGACATGGCAATGATAGTAGCAAGGATGACGAATAGAGTAGAGTTGCCGATGTAGAGGAGGGGGGGAGTACATGGGAAAATGGAGTTGGGGGCGAGGAGTGTCTGTGAAAGGTACAATGTTGGAAACATGGTCACTGTGCTTTGAAAATGTCATAAGTCAGGACTTAGGCCATTTTTTAGTAATGGTGCCATTTTATTTGTGAGATCAAGACCCATGTTGATGTAATAACAAGATTAAAATATGCCAATATTTTCCAGCCAAAATTAAAGTTGCGAAGATACACAGTTACTCTTCATTGCTTTGCCATAAAAATGTTTCCTCTGCATTCTCTCAGAAGTGTAAAATAATGACCCGTAATTTTTGTAGCACCGTGACAAAATGGCAGATCTTTAAAGAAACTTAAAGGGCATTCTCATACTGAACTTTCACCAAACATGCTGAGTATGATGTCTTTTATGTTTTTTCCATTATACTTATCTCTTTTTTTCTATCATTTACCAATGGAGAAAGTCAAATCCATGCCTGCAATAAATTTAACAGTTGAATAATGAAGGCATGAAAAAATAACTTCTAAGCACTATTATACTTATGAATGTCTTGATTAGGTAATTCTTATTTCTTTGACCCAAACATTTTACAGAAATCAACTGTGGATCAGTACCAGTTCCATCCAGCTCATACCTGACCAATGTAACAGGAACAACGTATAACAGTCAGGCCAATTATCAGTGTCTCTTTGGTTTTAATATGTTGGGCAGTAATATGGCCACATGTGGTGAAATGGGGTGGAAAGATGTCCCTTCATGTGAAGGTGAGTAATATTCTTTTTGTAAGGATCTCAAAAGTTAAATGACAGGTCATGAAATTAACTCTCCAAACAATAATTTGTTCTCTCTGTGAGCAGTCGAGAAGTGTGTTAGGATCATGACGAGCATGTGGAAGTTAGGGAACATATTCAGGCAGTAGGTATTTAAGATTTAAATTGCTGTGAAGTTAGCGTCCATATAGTGTAGTGATAACATATTCAGACTTCCAAGCTGAGAGACCTGGTTCGATTCCTGGCAGGGACAGGAAATTTATAGTGTAGGGGTTTTTTTCGGCCCATCTTCTCAAAATTGACCATTCACAATAATTTGGTAAAATCTGTGGTGGCACACTAAAATAATATGTAACATCTGGAAAACTACCAGACTGAGCACACATTCCTCTCCCTTAATAATAATAAGATTGATACTATATGCCTTTTCACCCGGTTACATCTCTATCCTCACCAAGGCAAACTCAATGATAGGTTTCAAGTTTTATTTGCTTGTAGGCAAAAGACCAATAAACAATATCTCAGTAACAATGTATGACATGATAACATGATAGTCCAACCATTATTGATCTTATCTCCAACACCTCATTGAAAAAGATCTGATGGGATGGGATCGGTGGCTTCACCAGCGCTGGAATCAGTCTGGTAATGTTAAACTTTAGAGAGGCATCTGCTAGCTAAACGATATGTGGAAGTACTGTAACAGTAAACATATTAGTCTATATGAGCCATTTCATGGAACAAAGTTTAATTTCTTTGTTATGACTTGAATTAAAATATTGCTATACTGTTTCAACTGAGTTTCATTTTTGTTTGCAGTGGTAACCTGTCCTAAGGAGCCCCCACCACCAGGGGGAACTGCCAGAGCAGAAGACATAAGATTTGGAACCTTAAGGGAATATTTTTGTAAACCAAATTGTCGTCTCACAGGCAGCAAGTTCTCTCACTGTGATTTGTTGGGTCACTGGACTGATCCGGTGCCAAGATGTGAAGGTAAATGTGTAGTGAGTGAGCATTTCATGGCAAAATACCAGAATTCAGTCACTTATTTTTTGATAAATTTGGATATAATGCCACTCCTAAAGATCACTCATGTAATTTCTGGGTGGTTTTGATAAATGCCTCAAAATTGTAAAATGAGTCTGCATGTCACGAGCTGGGCTTTCATTTCCTTGACTTCATATATGTATGAGCAATCAAGAGGTGTGTTAGGATCACAGGAGAATACTAGTCTTACACATGAAAGTTTGGGACAGATTCAGTTAGTAGGCAGTTAGTAGGTACTGTATTTAAGAATTAAGGTGCTGTCAAGTTAGCATCCCTGTGGTGTTGTGATAACATGTTCAGACTTGCAAGATGAGAGACCCTGGGTTCGATTCTTGGTAGGGACAGGGAATTTTCTAGCATAGGTTTTTTTCAGCCCTTTTTCTCAAAATTGATCTTTCACAGTAATTTAGTAAAATCCCTGGTGACACACTTCCCTAGATACTGTGTAACAGCTTCCAAAAAATTATTAGAATGAGCTCACATTCCTACCCCTTAATAATAAATTACATTATGTGCCTTTCCACCTGGTTACATATGTCAGTCACTTGATTTGCCAACTTTTACCTCATGCTCAAAGCCATCAGGATTATAAAAGTAAAAACTAATTTGTTTATTAATAAAGTACACCAGTTTTATTGTGACCCTATAATCTGCTGAAAGTGGACGGGTTGACCAGCCTAATCTTCACTGGCTACTGTGAATCCATACTGCATACACACCAATTTCAATATCATATAATATCATATAATATGTGCTCGTCATATTTGTTGCAGCATGATTTTCAGTTTTGAAGAAATATTGGGAGTCATAATAGGTGAAAAACTGTACCATTTACATCTACAGTATTATAGCGCTAATACTACTTAAATGTACTTTGATGTACAATGAATGCATGACATCTTCAGCACATGTCCTGTGAAAGAAACTGCTAATATTTTAACCACTGAACAGTTTGTAGGTGACACCAACATCTGTAAAACCATGCAGGGAAACATGAACACTGGTGATATAAACCTCACAAACTCAAATTTCAGATGACCAGTGAAGACATGTGTTCATGAGATAAATTTAAATGAAGTTGAGAAATGTATAACAAGGACTAGATTACTGCAACAAGTAGGCAAGGTGGTCAAGAACAGAGACTTGAAGTTCTCATGTTCTTTGTTTTACTGTTCTTGTGGGCTCATCTGACACTTTGAATATACTCAAAATCATAATCATGATAATTAATTAATTTATATAGAGCCAAAATTCACTTAGAAGAGTGCTCTAAGGTGCTTTACATAATGCAAGTGAACATCAGTGATGATAATAAAATGTAAAAACACACATGCACATAGTGAAATAGTTATTATAAATATTTCCAGTCCCAACCTGTGCTATCCCACACGGAATTCTCAATGGCCACCTCAACCAGACTGGGTCTGTGGCTGTTGGGCAGTCCGTCCATGTTATCTGTGATACAGGCTACACACCAAATGGACCAAGTGAGCTTACATGCTTGGACACTCAGCAGTTTAATGGCCGTTTTCCTTCTTGTACAGGTAGGTCTCTTATGGTTGCTTGTATTCTTGATTCCTGGATGTGTAGATTTGGCCACTATATTTACATTTCATGGTGGTGTACTGTGGTGTATTCTACTGTGATAGGCGGGTGTTTCCTGTTGGTGCAGGGGTAAAGGAGATGGCCAGCCTAGACAGTGCTGCAAGGAGTCCACAAGCCTTTCTTTTTGAAAAGGATTTACATAGCAAAGGTTTTTTACAATTTTTATTGCTTTTTGTTTTCTTCAGATATAAATGAATGTGAAAATCCACAAGTTTGCGGTCCACACCTCTGCCAGAACTTCCCAGGTGGATACAGCTGTTTCTGTGGAATAGGATATCAGCATCCCAACAGCTCTAGCCAGCACTGTGTTGGTAAGATTCTAAGCTGGCATATTCTATATATGTCAAAACTTAAATGAAAGCATGATGAAATAGAATTGGAATTATTTTAACTGACAGATATTTGTTTATAAACTTGTATTATGTTGTTTATAAATGACATTCAGTTTTTAAATCTTCAATTGGGTGTTTTCAGTTGAGTAGCAAATCAACATTACTATAGTCATAGACACAATTTATTGCTCAAATATAATGCAGAGCATTGTTTCAGGGATTTTTAGTCAAACCTGAAACATGCGACATTAATATGAGATTAACTGTAATGAGACTTATTTTATTTTGGACATTGTTTGTTGACCAGTTATTTGATTTTCCCATTTTATGTTATCAAAGACATCAATGAGTGTGCTGTGAACAATGGAGGCTGCAGTCACGAATGTATCAACCAGCAAGGAGGATATGAGTGTCACTGTCCTCAGAACATGAGTTTATACGCAAGTGACTGGGATCGCATTGGCAGCACAACACTTATACCAAGCAAATCATGCATAGGTAGGTAGTTATAGTTTGGATCAAAATCCAGTTTCTCCGGATAATGCTTCATATTGTGTTCCTACCACAGGGCACTCTATTATCCTCTAAAAAGCCTTGAGAATTAATCATTTTAAGGTGGGAACAACAAAGTGTGTACTTTTATCCCATTTAATCTTAAAAGTATTGCAGCAAGTTTTGGCAGGAAAGGTTCATTGACTGGTTCCATTTTGGTACCAAAGTTAGTAGTGTTAATCTAAATTTATCGAACTCCTGGATCAGATCATAATAGTGGCGGGCAACAGTAGCATAGGGCAATGAACCCCACCATAGTATTTGTTTTTCATTCATTCTCTATCCCTTTTATGCACTGTTATAAGAGATTTTCATATGCATGTTCTGATTTTGTGAAATATTTTTTTCCAGCAACCTGTAGGCCTTTTGTGGTGGGACAAGGTGGAGAAGTGAGATACACACAGAAGCCGCTAAGCAATGGAGAGCTCTTGAATGGCACAGTGGCCATGGTCAGTTGTCCTACAGGACGGTACCCAAATGGAGCCTCAGTGGTGACTTGTGAAGCAGGAATTGGCTGGTCTTCACCTATAACACAATGTGCAGGTAAATGTATGACTCTTACCTCTGATTTGCCCCTTTTTTTTTTTTAATCACTATAGGCGGCATTCCACAAAGATTGTCCTGTCAGTCCAACAGCCAACAACACTGAAGTTATGCCAGTGCATTTTCGTATGGATCTATTGCTACTCACACAAGCATTCAAGTGAATGAAAGGTGGTCCATGCTCCACAGAGTAAAATTTGTTTCCTGCAACTGACTGGACAAGTTCCATGGAACAACCCACCCATATTTCTTCAGGAAACAGTTTTCATGGAAGATGAATGTAACATTTCAAGAAATTCCCCACTTCCCCTAAAATCTTGATATCTCATATATATGTAGGCTGTGTGCATCAAAGAATGGTAAAATGATTACCCCATAGAATGTCCTTAATTCCAGTGAGTGTGTTGAGGTGGTAAAATCTTGTATACATTCATCTGTTGAGCATGCTTTTAGTATATTTTATTATATATTTACTTGACTTTTTAGCAAGATGATAACATGATGTGACCTATCTGATTATCATTGAGTGCTGCTTAATAGTCATACTACTTGTCACCTGTCCAGTGGCCATATGCATAATCCTTATGTTAGTTAACACACTGCAGTATCCATGGGAAACTTCCAAAACATTAGTAGTGTTCACTGTGGTTAACGCAATACATTAATTAACGTATGGATTATGCATATGGCCATAAATAAATATGTTATTCTGAATATTCTAACAAACAGAGAATACCATGTGCTTCATGATATTCATATATTTCATCAGAGCTGACATGTGAGACACCAGTTGCTCCAAAAAATGGGCACATCTTTTACTCAGATCAAGGGAAAGGTGCACATGTAATGTACTCCTGCCACCCACACTATGTGCTTCATGGGCCAAAACATAGGTTCTGCATTGAAGACACAAGGAAAGATCCAGGAAAAGTAAATCTGGTGTGGAGTGGGCCAGAGCCCAGCTGTGAGGGTACGTACACCAGGCGTAAGCATGTTAGTCCTTGAGGGAGTTTATAAGACATGTAAAATGTGTATAGCAGAAATAATCTGCCCAGTCCAAAGATAATCTTCACGCCAAAGAACTGATGACAGCTGCACTTAGGATGATATTTGTGGCAAACGTTGTATTTGTCAACCAAACATTTACCAGTGGCAGAGCTCAGAATGTTTGTGAAATTTAGTAATTCAGAATACGAAGCAGAATATTTCTGTGAGAAAAAGAAATATACTGTGGATTATGCACCGACTTGATGTTGCACTCCTCAATTTGACAAGAAAAGTAGTCTGATTACAGACTGTATATGAATAAGGGAAGACATGCTTCATGAAATAAATGGATGTTCCGCGATTCCAAAGTTCACAGTTTAAATGCTTTGGGGAAATGTGTATGCTGAAACAAGGAAAGCTGAACCGTTCCTCAAAGTGCAATAAACTTCTGTTTTGTGTGAAAGAAAGCGAACAATGGTAACATCAACCCCTTAAATATACCTTGCAGAGGTAAACTGTCCCACGCTACAACCTCCTGTCAATGGTAGTGTCGACTTCAGGGCCACCACTTACAAGTCTGTGGCAGTCTTTCGATGTGAGTGTGGGTATGAGCTGGTTGGACAGTCAGTGAGTAGGTGCATGTCAGATGGGATATGGAGCCACCCCACACCAACATGTGAAGGTAACTAGATGGAATTTTCTGGGATTTGAATTAGATTGCGGAAATAATCTACTCTGTATGTGTATGATGTAGAACGGAATCTTTATTACTGTAAACCAAATATGTCAGTCATACAAAGTGTGGTCAGTGATACTAGGATGAACAAAAAGAAAACAGAATATTTACGCTGACCATTCATTAGTGCATTTTGCACATATACTTGTATAAAACTAGATTCACTAAATATAAAAAAACAACCATACAGGTCTTTTATCAAATCAGTCAGATAATATTGGTGCCTTTTGTGTTGCAGGCTCTGTTTTCTTTATTGATGACATTCATGTGGGTGTTGTAGAAATTTTATTTAGAATTGCTACTTACTATTCTTACTATTTTCTTTGGAATAAAGAGTATTTTGGGTCAAATTTTGGACACAAGTTTTGTTTCCAGTCCTATATTGGGAATAGCTCTTCTGTCCTCACCTTTATTGATACAATTTCTCTCCTCCAGAGAAGTCCTGTACTTATCCAGGCATGCCAGCAGATGCTACCATCATGGCTTATGAACCTGGTTTTCCTGTGGGGTCACTTGTAACATTCCAGTGTAAACGAAAAGGATATCAACTCTCATGTAAGATGAGTTAAAGGGCTTATTTGTTCATTTTATTATGTTATATATCATTTTGTCTCACAGTCAAATAACAAAAAATTTCAAGCAGGCTTATGAAACAATCACATCTTTTCCATATAATTACCACTGTATGTGCCAGGCTTCTAAGGCAGGCAGCTCAAGGTTCCATACTGAAACACTGCATCAGCTTATCTCATTGTATGCATATTGTTTTAGAATTTTGAGAAAAAAGAATAAGCATGCCCACATCTACTTATGTACAGTTATCTATCTTGCTGCTTTAAACATACGCAAATGTCTGACATCACATGTGCTGTTATCAGTAGCTTATAGACATTCTTATGACAGTTTGAAAACTTTATGTTCTTCATGTGAGCAGTTGGAAAGTTTGTTAGGGCACAGATGAACACTAGGCTTACATGTGGAAATACAGACTGTTTCAGGCAGTAGATATTTAAGATTTAAATTGCTTTGTAAGTAGCACCACCTTAATGTAGTGGTAGCACATTCAGATTTTGCAAGCTGAGAAACGCTGGGTTCAACTGTTGGTGGGAACACGAAATTTTCTGGCATTAGAGTTTGTTTTGGGGGTTTTTTTTCTTACTTTTTTTTTTTTAATTGATCTTTCATGGTAATTGGGTAATATCCCTAGTGACCCACTTTCCAGATCATACCAGTTAGGGCCCACCCCATATTCTTTCTTCTTAATGATAATGGAATGAAAATATGTTTGATGGTTACTTTAATTCCAGCTGAAGATCCACTCAAATGTCTTCCATACAAGCAGTCCAAGCTATCCTTGCTCCAGCCTTATTTAGACATATCTGTGGTGAGACATTTTGTGATCCCAAGCAAGGCCAGCCTTGATCCAGCATGTGCCCCCGCTCATGTTATAGAACAGTGGATGAACATTTGGTATGAGAGAGCAATAGAGACATGTCAGTCTTGTGATATTGACTTCGACGTGAAGACAGAGACAGCTACCAATGGAACATCTGTAAGTTTTCTGTTTCTATGATTTTTGCTGCTATATTAGTATTTTAATATTTTTTGGGAAAATCTGTAAAAATCTTGCACCAACTAGCCAACCAGGCACTCCACCTTCTTATAGAAAGCTGAACTGTTACCCAAAATGCATTAAACTGCTGTTCATAATTGTCATCCTAATTTTGATCTTAATCTTCATCTGATCACACTTTTAATTGAGGATAGTTCTCATTTAAGAATAGTTGTGGGTCTAATTTTCTGACAATTACAAGATATTGTTAAAAGATTAGTTCACATCATAATTATATATCAGTATTTTGCTGTGCCAGCAGCATAGAGACTTGATAGTATTAAATAACTTTGTTAAACTCATTCATTTTCATTCCACCAATCATTTCTGACCATTCAGATATGTACCTGTATCACCTTTCACTGCCAAACAAGCCATCAACATATTCTGACCCATCAAACAATTGCTGAAAGCATCTCAGAATCTCAACATCTTTTCTAATGTTTTGAGCTTTAAATCACACATTTCTACCCACATGCCATGCCTGGTTCTAAATATGCAGGAATAAGATTCCAGTCTCCTTTAACCGTTTATTTATCAGATTACCTGCCATTGCCTGCCTCTCAGTTTCACCATATCTCCACTATACACATTTCATCATGGGGGAGGGGGGGAGGGGAGAAAGGACAGGGGAGCGTCTATGTTGATTTTGATACAGTTGTGCCATTCGATATATGGTATTTAGAATAATATTAATGAAAATATGGTTTATAGGTCTCATATCCAGGTTAATGCCCACTCACATGACTTTATACTATTATCATCCTAAGAGCCCTTAACATTCTAGGACTCTCTGAGCTCCCTAGAGAACATACAGAGCCACTGCCATTTACAGCCACTGATAACTTGCATTTTGACAATGTCCTAAACCTATAGCAAGGTGCCCATCATAGAGACATATGGACTGTGGAAAATGTGAATAAAATGCATTTTCAAGATATTTATACCATAACTATGGTCAGGAATCAAACCAATGATCTTTAGATCTTGAGTCCAATACCATAACCTTTCTGCCACTCTGCCCTGGGGCATTATTTAAAGGGTTAATTATGATGTTCCTCTCCTGTCATTTTAGCTGAAGATGACAGCCCACCTTCTGATGTCATCAAGCAACACTGCAACCACCTGTGCCTGCGGTCAAGACATGATGGCATATTTTAGCAACTCAAGTGCAGTCAGCTCAGACATTGTGAATGGCCAGCTTCCCAGCTGTTCGCCCATCAGTGTCACAGACAGCCGGCAGCTGTCTTCACAGTGGGAATGTGAACCAGGTTTGAGGCTTGAAGGA
Organism: Ellobium chinense; assembly: GCA_033807755.1. Taxonomy (NCBI): domain Eukaryota; kingdom Metazoa; phylum Mollusca; class Gastropoda; order Ellobiida; family Ellobiidae; genus Ellobium; species Ellobium chinense. The sequence goes on along the minus strand of JAWQUT010000543.1, from coordinate 101,490 downwards.
GGCACAGGCCAACAGTGTGGCCTAGGCAGTATACCTCATTGTATTGAAGGTAGGCATATTTTGAGTTAATTTCTACTGCATTGTTGTTTTGAACACTTTGCTGTCATCTTTCTTTATTAGTTACCCTGGTTTAACCCCTGGCCAATTTGTAGATAGGGTTGGAGCCGTTCCTGTACATCTGGCTCCAAACTAGGGATCCACCATGTTAGCCTGTCACCTTTGAAAAATTTCCCCAAATCACAGGAAGAGTCAAGTGTGACCATTAGCACTCTGTAATGCTCATTAAGCAAATAGATTAGTGATTAAATAATAAGTTACAGTAGACAACAAGAAAGAGGCAGACAGTATGCAGATAGACATATGTATAAAGAAATAACCAATAATGTTGTTCTTGATATTTCAGAATGTGTGGACGAAGGAATAGAGACCTTTCACCCAGAACATTTCACTAAGCCACCTCAAGGAAGACAGCAGACCAGTGCAGATAAATCATCATTAACACCAGGGTCTCCAGAGACCGACAAACCAACATCATCAAAGCCAGGGAGATCAGTAATCTACACAACTCCCGGATCAGTCACAGACCCATCCTTATCAAGACATACAACACTCAAATTTGCTACTACTACTCCTGCACATATTTCTACTGTTAAAAAGGATTCTGATAAGACTTTGGGAAATGTTGTGCCACATGAATATCACAATTCCTTCACCACTGAATCACCTTCCACTAGATACATCACAACAGAGCCTGATTTATCTGCATCCAAAGGCGCTTATCCTCCTAACAAAGCAACACAGTCTCAGGACATGGTAACACAGAAACTGAATCCAGTAGATGGTGAGCAGACATTTTCAACAACAAAAATGACAACAGTTATGACACCATCATCATCTAAAGTAAGGTCAACAATGCCATCAACACAATGGCCATTTTTCACATCCCGTGGGAGTCCATCACAAGCTGAAACCACTCCCACAACCCAGGAGACATCCTCCCCTCTCCCCACCCATGCCCCAAGCACAACCAGCCGCTCAGTACTGAATGACCGACCAATCCCAAATGTAGATTTTCCACCTCTGAAATCTACCTTACCTACTACACCAGGCCTAGATGCTGTCTTAACTGAAACAAACAGCCCAAAAGATACATCTCAGACAGAGGGTCTCCCTAGAAGTGAAACAGCTGCAGACAGTGAGAGCAGAGATAAAATAGACAGTCCTACCAACCCCTCAACCATTGACTGTGCTTCTCTGAGTCGTCAACACCACAGTTGTGGATCTCAATCATCCACCAATATATCCAGTAGCTGGTCTGAAGATAGTGATCTATTCAAGGGAGATATCAATACCACTGAAGGCTCAACATTTTCAACTCTTGAAAAGCAAGAAATCACAATGGTTCCAGGATCTACAGCACCCACAGCGAACTGTAAGTTTTATTTTTTAACAACTGTAGGGCTTTAATATAATATGCATTATCCACCAACTTGAATTTTTTGCTTATTCTGTTTATTTGATATTTCAGTGGGAATATTTAGTATTCGTGAAAGTTTCCACTTCATGGAATGACATTTGTCCCACAGTATTTCAGAATTAAATTTTATCTTTCATACAAAGCATGTTTTGTATCTGGTCTCTTTTGCCATGACCATCTGAATGTGAATAAAACATTTTTTCTTGAAGCCCTTTAATTTAATCTTCAATTTTTATGCATGGTCTTGTCCCCAAGAATGACCATTTTGACTGGGCACCATCACAACAGTCTTATACATTTGTATGGCTCCCCTTAAGACCATAGAATCAGTGACAATGCTCAGTTGCCTGGAAATTATTTTTGGTGCAGAGCATGGAGTAGAAATGGAAGCAAAAGATTTAGAACTGGCTGTGATGCAGAGTTGATATGTGCACATTTTGCCATTAGGAAAGTGACATTCCGCATGTCTTATCCAGAGATTCATATATGCAGTTATGTGAGCAGTTGAAAGGTTGTTTTGATCACATAAATGAACATTTGGTTCACAAATGGTGGAGAGGAGAGAATTCTGAAAATGATATTACAGTCACACTTCTGTTGACATCCTCTTCATTGTAGTGATTAGACTATTCAGAGGGATTGGGTATGATCTTTGACAGGGGTATAATTTATCATTTCAGCTTTTCTCTCAAAATTTATCTTTCACTTTGATTTGAACAAAAAATCCTTTGAGAACACTATTCAGATTATTTGCAGGTGATCATGTATTGATGTTGGTGCATTCTTTATCCAGACACTTACACATTTTTTCATTCCTGAAATATTTCATGACTAGTGTCAAGGCCAGTCTTTTCTGTGGAGGTCAATGATAGGATGTCTGGTGGATTTGGCAACATTTTATGCATAGACGCAGTGCATGACAACATCAATGGAAAGGTTAATGAGCTGCTCAGAGAATTTGGAAATCAGATGGGCAAGCTGGTATGCCAAGATGCGCCAGACTCATCTCTAGAACTGACAGCTGGGAACATCAGATTCAAAGGAACAAGGGTGAGCAGAGCATGGCATTTAGACATCTAGTGATTGAACAGAATTTTTTTTTAATGGTTTTAAATTCTGTGGTCCCATGCATGAATTTGATCAGCAGCACAATTTAAGAAAAGCTTATATTGTCAGACAGTACAGATAAATATCACATTATTTGCTTTGATTTGACAGTTCTGCCTTTTTGTCTAATCACTTTATCGAGGGGTGCCTGCGCAAAGACCATGTCATTATATGAATTATATAAGTGAGATAAGGCCTTTGTGCAGGCATCCCTCGTTGTTTTCTAACACATTTCTCTCAATTTCACAAACTTGTAAGTTATTAGGATTATGCAAGGGACCACAGAATTGTACTACAGGATGCATATGAGATCCAACAAGCATATAATGGTTCTTCTACCATTAGAATTTCTGCTTCAGCATGGAGAAAACCAATTATGATATTCTGGAAGATCACAATAACATCTAACAAAAACACAGATTCGTTTCAGTTATTGCTAATTTCTTTCGTCCCTCTGATATCTATTTCAGTTATTCTCTATTTTTTTTTATCCATTATATAATCCCCTTCTGCCTTTTCTTCCTTATCTTTCTCTCTCTTTCCTCTCTCTCTTTTTCTCTCAGTGCTCATCTCCTCCATTATCTACACACTGTCAGAATCCTCTTTATTTTTACCTTTCTTTGTTAGCGCTGTCTGGTGCTGCATATTTCATAAACATTAACCTGTCTGGAAATTTACACTACAAACTTGTCAAAGCTCAGCATTTTATTCTACAATTTTCCCCAATAGTATAGACAAGAATATATTTAAGTACTTCTTAGAATTATGGAGAACTAAAAATCATTCACTATTATTAGAACATGTTTATGTTCAGTTAAAGTCACAGCTTGAACAATGCAACCCAAAGGGGAAAGGAGAATGTAAAAACAGAAATGGTCATCAGCCAAGGCTAGACTAAAGGCTAGACTAGCAAAGAAAAAGAGGGAATAAACACTGGTGAACTCCACCTACTGCAACCATCATAGCAAAGCCAAACTCAAATGGACCATAATGATTGTCCAGTATCTTTATTATGTACAAGAAGAATTACCCACTCTATGAATAAATTCATTAATAGATCCCAAATCAAACTAGGGGAGAGAAAGAGAGGGAGAGAGTATCACCCTAGAGGGTAGCGTGCATCAAAACATTTTGTTACAGAATACCCATAGAAGCCATTAAAAAACCCAAACTAATTAAAAATCGGAAACAAAAATCAAGACTTAATTTGTCAGTTTTTCTTGCCAAAACCAAAACAAGATTGTAACCAACTTTCCTCAAAATCTGTTCCTCTATGATCGAAAACAGTGGAGTGGAGAGAGGTAACCTCTCAAGTCTACTTTCTTATCATTTATAGACTTTATAGATAAATATTTGTCTTTCACTCTCAATGATTTATAATTACCACAGTGAGCTGATGATTTCTACATACAATTTCCACTTTATCCACAGGCTCGGATATTTATCAAGTTTTCCATTGCATACTCAGTGTCCAGTAAAATAGGTGTGGAGTCATGTGCCATGGAATTTCAGGATTATGCAATGTCACAATTGCCCAAAAAGTTTGAGAAAGTTCAAAGAGAAGTACCAGCGTCTCAGTGTCCATTTGTAAACTATACCAGGCTGGAGTTCAATATCTCCTTTCAAGGCTGGAGTTGTAGGAACGGGTACGCTTTGGATGAAAAGAGATTTCAGTAAGTTGTCTTTTCAATGGCATGTTTAAATTTCAGGTTATGAGCATCTAGTGATTCTGATCTTTATTGATCAGTATTCTTTCAGCTGTTATCACTGTATATACAATATTAGTTACAAATAATTAGTTGGTATTGTAAATGGTAGTCCATAGGGACATTTTGGCATCTTTCCAGCTTTGAAATGATCAGTAAACTTCATGGGAGGTCTATGTTGGATTATATTTCTTTTGAAAACCTTAAACAGTGGTCAGAGTATGAGTGGTAATTATTATAAGCCCTCAATACCTAAATCAGGTATTTGCATTATCAGCATATATTAGCGACATGTTTTCTAGTTTTACCAATGTACCTTTTTGAGAAATCTTGCAGGTTGATAATGTCAAGCGATCCAAAATTAAAACATTTTGGAAATACTTTCACTGGGACTGAGGATATTATAATGAGTATAATGGATGCTTTCCCAGAACTGTCACTGATTTGATATTTGCACTTATTCATTATTGAAAAGTTATCTTATTTTTCTTTTTCTAATGTCAGATGTTTCAACGCTCCACCCAAGAGTGACTTCACAACTTCTAGTGCTGCGTTCACCTCTCACATCCCTTCTACATTGTTGGCCACTATTCCAAGACTGTCAATGATGTTTCGAGGGTCTTTCACCAGCCTGAACTCGCCGTTCAATTTTGACAAGCATTGTGCAGATGAATACTCTGCAGCTCTTGTCAAAGTCCTTAGCTGGATCGAGCCTCATCTGCAGTCCAGATATATTCAGTGCAAGAACTTGTTCATAGACATCACCAATAATGTCACTGTGACTCTGAGGAGTAGAGGGGTATGATCCTTTCTTGTTTTTTTGTTTTGTCTTGTGTTTATTAGTTTTTAGTATAGACCCACACTGAACAGATGCTACATGATGTGATGAGCAAATCATGTGAAAATATTTGTTGGGTCATGTTTTAGTGACAGATGATAAATTCAGATTTATAAAAGACTGCAGAGGGAAAGCCCTACATAAGAGAAATCTGAGAGTTTAATATTGGATTCGTAATGAGTGCTGGCTCACTCAGACACATCTGCAGGTATGCAGTGTGCTAAACAATGATGAGTTTTCACTCTATTGTTGTTGTTCTTGTTATTGATCCAGAAGTATTTGGGCTCTTTTTTCACTCTATTGTTGTTGTTGTTGTTGTTGTTATTGATCCAGAAGTATTTGGGCTCTTGCTCTTCAGCAAATGCCATGTTCAAGTTAGTATAGGTGTCCTTCAGTTAAATGATGCCGCTGTACAGACTTTTGGAGATGTTGGGGGTTCCTGCTATTTCCATGTAAGTCATTTTGGGTAATGGGCTGGCTTTCTTATATTCATGACAAGCCCAGCCTTCCAACTAAGATTTCATTTAAAGAATCTAATACTTATTTTTCCACTGGCAATGGTTATTAGTGGCAGGAGAAGGAAGGAGGAGATGGCAGAGACAAAAACCACTATTCAGGGACCATTCCAGGTTTTGAGCCATATGCTGCCACTGAGTGATATAATGTAGACAGGTGGTCAGCAAGGGAGTGTAGGGGAGGTGACTTTTCCATGTGCCATCCCACATAAGTTGAACAAGATCTAGGTCGATGAAATGTAAAGACAAGCTGGCTCTTTTTACCTAGTTTGTTAATACCTCAGCCAACTGATATTACAAATAATATGTAGCCTTCACTGGGAATATCAGTGTTGAAGTATGCATACCGGTACTTCTTTTGTCTCTGGTTTAGATTCTTGGAACCAATTGTTTTTTCTTCTTATTAACATTCTGTGTTACTCCACAAATACCACTGTGATTTCGGGAAATTTCTCCCATGGAGGTTAAAGTACTTCTTTTGCCCGATCTTTTAAGGGGAAGAAAAATTTCACAAATCTTTTTCAACAAATTCTGATTTGGTCCTCAATTTTTCATTAGGCTGCTTTTGACCGCGTGCTAATAAATAAGCCTACATATTTTATTTTTGTATCTAGAAGGCTCAAAGTAAAGTTGAAACTTTAAAATTGGATGCTTTATTTAGATCACAGGTCATTTTACATAATTCTACATCCTGACACTGGCCGGCAGGGGTCTAATAATAGGGATTTTATATATTAGCAGATTAATTGTACAAAATAAGTGATTTGCCCTTCTAATAGGTGCCAAGAACCTTAATCACAGCAAGGGACACTAGCCCAGATATTCCCAGGCAATGGTTCACTGAGCAACTTGGTCTGTCTTGACTAAATTATGGCTCCAGAATCTACAGAAAAAGAAGTACTTGCACCAACATGTCTGATGTTCATATTAGTCACAGTAAGCTATATTGATTAGAGCCTTTCCATATTGAACATCAATCAATCTCACAAAAATTTGACTTTGCCTCTTTTTCTTCTGCCCTAGGTAACTGCCGAAGCAGCCATCCATTTGATACCCCTGCAGGCAGATGTTCAGTTTTCAACCATGTCCAAATGTTCAAGATTCATTTCTGTCCAGTTCCGGGACCCAGCCGCACATCTCTCATCAGTCACCCTGTCTAGGGACTATTTGCCTACATGCCCAGAGATCAGTCTCAGTCCTCACGGGATCAGATCAGAGGGTGGTAGTGCACAGCTCTATTGTGCACAGGGTTATCTTCTCAGTGATTCCAATTTTAAGTGCATTAAAGGTAAGTGAGAATGACTTCAGTGATCATCAAGTTGTCATCCATTCATGTATGTCTATCACATAAGCTTACAAGTGTATCATCAAAAGAAAGAAATTTGGTTGTTGGCCAAACATGGAGCAGTAAATATGATGTCTAGAGTTGCATTAAGATGATGAATTTTCCATTGATTTGCAGCCATTGGCATTGAAGCAATGTTTGGTGATTTTGTAAATATGTCTGATGGATTATATATTTGTGAGCTACAGATATTTTCAGATCAGTTGGGTGTATGAGAAATGATTTCTTTTTTTTCTCAGGACTACCACCCTATTAAAGTAGGTATTAGGGAGATCCAAAGTTTGAAGGTGTAGCACTACCATATTTTAATTCTTAAACTTGTTAAATCAACAGAAAATCTGCCACTGCATGCAAGTGGCATTGAACTTGTGTTGAGTGGCGGCTTTGAAGGTAATGCCTGTTCAAGTGTGGTCAGAGCGTCAGCCAGTCAGTTGATAGAGGATGTCACTGAAGACATCCGGCAGAGCCTGACCTCCGGTCACCTGTGTAATACCAGTAGGAACATCATTGTCTTGCAGTTGCAGGGAAATTTGTCGATACAAAGACTAGGGGTGAGGACAATAATTAGCTCTCTAACAATAATGACATACCTACCTGCATTCCTGTTCTTACCTTCCCAGTAAATATCAGCCACCACCTTACAGTTCTAGATGTTAGTATTAGTACTTTGTTTGCTCATTTCAATGTTTAGCCATGAAATAAAGAGTCAATTCTGCTACAACATGATTGTATTCCTTGGGAGCATGAAAATTATGCAGTTAAAAGGAGATGTGAATATCCATTGACTCATAAATAGACAATGTATGTTTGGGCTAATTGAAGGTAGCCATTAGGATGATTACATTTAATCAGACTTGTCTAAACTCGGAAAATGGATTACACAGGATTCAATTATTTTGATTTTCTTCAAATTTGAAATATCCAAATCTCTTTACATTATTGTTATTAAATTTTCTCATCTTGTCATGTACCTCTGTATTTTTAAAGTATTTTACAATAATTTTGCAATAATGTTACAATAATATATTGTTACAGTGTTTATATGTATACCATTTGATGTTTCATTTGTTTTGGGGCTTCTTCATCTGAAATGGAAACATAAGCATTTTTGTAAATCTGTCCACTGTTTTAATCCTTTAGGTCACTTTGTTCATCCCTTTGACATTAGTAAGCCTTCAGGGTAATAAGTCTGACAGCGAAGGGTGCACCGCCCAGCTGTACACATATCTGAGTGCCTCACTGTCTCAGCCTGTCTCCACTTTGGTGGACACTCTGAAAAACAAGTGCTTGGCCAATATTGCAATGCCTGGAGATTACACAGTGGCGTACACAAGGTGGGAGTGTTTCCCAGGCCACAAGTACAATTCAGCAGCACATAAATGCGAGTCTGTACCAGGGCATTCAACAGTCAGTCAGACCGAGGACAGGCAATCTGGAGGTGAGAATAACAGAATATTAGTTGATATTTACTCCATTTCCCATCCTCCACTGTTTCAAATTGCAGATTGAAATCTGTGTCTTGAAGGAGGGTGAGTGAGCGGTTAAATAAGTTTGAATTTATTTCAGATGTTCTTTTTCAATCATTAGTCACTAAAATTTTGCCTTGTTACTATGAATACTCGAGTAAAAAGATAAAAATAAATCCGGATGAATATGCGTCTGATTCTGTGTGTACTGAAAAGGTGATGGGGAAAAGGTAAAAACTAATAATTGAACATACATTAGTATGTGGTATATGTTACTAAACTGTGCAAACATGTCCAAAAAAAAGGTTTTATTAGTGTGTTATTATGCACATTTTTATTAACCACATGCACGTTGGGCATATGCAGGGATGTCAGCATATAATTTACCAGATTTTTCTTTTTGTTTTCTTTTTTTTTTTCAAATGACAACAAATTTTGTTGTGTTCCAACATGGATATAAAGGTCTGAATGTTCATTTTATATATAAATATCCCAGCTGGTCTTATTAAGTGGATTACTACTGCTGTACGTGTGCCCATTGTCAGGCCAGAGATGTTAAGCACCTTAAATCTAATGCCTTAGTTTTTATCGGACAGGACAGGAAGAAGTCAGGCATGAACAGTGGGCTACATTATACTGTACATACAGCAAAGCAGTGTAAGAAAATTATATATCACAGAAGTGATGATCTAGTGTCTAATACCCGCAGACTCTTATTGCTTTCTTGTTGTAATATGCCGGTTACCTTTATCCAAATTATTTCAGGACCAAGCCCATCTGCTCGCCATAGACGAGATGCACCAGACTTCCAACTCAGACCCCAGTGGAATGCCTCTCTTCCTGAATGCTTAGGTGTGTAAAATATGTATCTATAGATGTTAACAGTCTGGACCTTTGAATTTAGTTAACAAAATTGGATTGTGGAACAACATACTGTTATGGGAACTGGCAACCAGTAAAAGACTTGAAAACATTGTGAAAATGATGATCTGTTAGTTTGGCAAGAGGTCATGAGATGTATTGAAAGGCATCTAGTGAGTAGGAATGTCTTCATATGGATGAAATTAACCAGTTTGGAGTATTGAGAACAAGAGTTTTAATTTAACTGTTTCTCATGGGTCATTTTGGTAACAGTCAAACTTCACTTTATATTAAAGAGATGTGTGGTTTCACCATTGTTTCGTGTCCGAGCTGCCGCCTTGATGAGATCCAAATGTCAAGTTTCAGTATTAGAGTCAAATTCTGTAGATAGTAATAATCAGGTGTGAGTTCGTACTGAAAGTTACATTACACTCCCCACCTTCCATCTCCTCTTTATTTCTATGTTTTTCTTTCTCGTCCAAAAATAATAACAAGTGAGAACTTGTAACACAGTTAATTCTTCATTATGGCAACTCCATGCATAGAAAAAGCTCTGATCAAGTGAAAGATGCTGTTAAATTGTGCTGCTTGTTTACAGCTTTCAAAATATGTTTTATGAGAAACTTGTTACAGTATGGAAGATGTGATCAGGAGGAATATTCTCAAGTGGATTTGATTATCGTTTAACATACTTTGAAAATAGTCTCAGACTTCTAAGAGACATTTTTATGGCATATCTTTGCAATTGTAAATCTGGCAGGAATATATTGGCACATTTTGTTTAATATGTCAATATAGACCTTGATCTCATAAACAGTATGGTATATCCTTAATTAAAAAATGCACTAAATGACTCTTTTCAAAGCACATTGATGTTATATTGTGGCCAGTAAGAATAGAGAATGTCTTTTCATATGCATTCACACAGACTTGGAGCCACCTGTCTTCAAAGACTGCCCAGACTGGCCTGTCATTATTCCCAGTGATCACGTTGGGCCATATCAAGATTTTGCTTTACCCACTGCAACAGACAGCACAGGCAATCAGCCTAAAGTGACTGTCTTACCCTCAGATTTCAGACTTCCTTATAAATTTACTAAGGTAAAGTTCTTCTTTAAGGCACAATACTCTTTCATCATTACTTTTGTTTGTGCTATGTTTGCTCTCTGAAATGTTTAAGAGTTATGAGTTTTACATCTTTGGAATTATGTACATTTAGGCCTTTAACCTTTACAGTGGTAGTAAATCTTAGTGTGAGCGGGAGGGGTTAAGGAGGATCCCGCAGGGAAGAAACAAGAACAACACAACCACCACAATAAAGAATGTATTAAATCGTGTAGATGGTGATGATGGTCGGGTGTAGGTTCGTCTAGCTGGGATGATGATGGTGGTAAATGTCCCTATATTATTATATTAGGGTATGAGGCTTGGGAAAGGAGTCAAGCACCCCAGTCTCAGTAACACTAAAAACAGAAGTTCACTCCAGCAAGAAATTGAGAAACATGTCCGTTTCACACACTCACGGTACACAATCTGAAATTAATTACTATTAATGTTTCTTTCCAGTGCAAAACAAACGTGCAAACCAAACCAACCGTGCAGACCAAACGGTGCCAATGCGGTCCGTACTCTGCAAATATAAAATCACGATACACATAAAAATCAAGTCTAAACTACAGTCATAATTTCAAGTTTCCCGAAAAGTATCATAACATATCATAATATACCACCTCTTATAAAAGCAAGTAGGCTTACTAAACTCAACATCAGTCTACTACTTCAGTCATTACAAGGATGTTAAGTTCAACAAAAAGACTCTTATGCTGTTACAGTCATCGAAACCAATGAAACATTTTTCAGACAATATCTCTACTAGGACTTTAGCAGTTATAAACTCCTAACCAATTTAAAAACAGGCAAGCACACAAACAAACAAACAAGACGATACTAAGCCTTTTTCTCAAGTATAACTTGTCAAGGCGTGGCGGACGACGGGTGTTCCAGCTCTCAGGAGAGCGGCTTCCTCATCGCTAGCTGGCCATGCACTGCCCCAGTCCTAGAGGTTGGCCACCCCTCCAAGACCGGGAATGCGTAACCACTATCAATTTTAAAATTAAAGCCAATCAAACCAAAGAACCGAACACCCCACGCTAGCCGCGCCATGACGCAATGACCATGAGTCCGAGATGGTCAAACGAAACACAGGCCATGTGTACTGGCCCCGTTACGCAGGTCTTACATGGCTCGTATACATCTGGAGCAAACGGAGTAAAGGGGTAGGGGGACACATTCCCCACCCTTCGATCATACATTTGCTAGTCATATAACAAAATGACCCTGTAGTGCTCTCAGGCGTTTTCGTACATAGACACATGGTGGTAACCATGTGCGTAGCCATGACCTGCTTCCTTAAAGTTATCCTCAAACTTATGAGTGGCCTAGCCCGCTCACATTAGCATTTTTTTATTTTTAAAATTCAAAATGCATTGTTCAGCATACCAATTCATTCCCATTCACCTTGCTCTGACTATTGTTTCTGCATCTTTGGATATAGTTTTGATGTAAACTCAAATCAGCCACCATATATCAGGCAAGACAACTCTTCCAGCAACAGAGGTTGTTAGATGAGCATTATCAGTAAAGGGAGAGTAATGCCGAATTTTTTTAGTTGACCCACCCCTTCTCCCCTCCTCCGCCTCCTTCTCCTCCTCTCTTTCCCCTTTCTCTCTCCCAGAAATAGCTTACCTCATGACCACCACTGTAAAGATTTATATCTAAGTATAATTTCAGCATGATTTGTGGAGTTGGG
>JAWQUT010000543.1:69538-80117 GCA_033807755.1 Ellobium chinense | reverse complement strand
AAGCTGAATGTGATGTGAATCACTACTCCTATAATGGATTGGAGCCTTGTTTACCATGTCCATTGGGCACTCATCAGCCTAGCACAGGCTCATATCGGTGTGAAACCTGTGTATTCGACATGGATGGCTTATCCCAGAGTGACTACTGTAGAGGTAAGTGATGACAACTAAACTTTGATGATTGTTACACAATTGCTGCTACTGCTACTGCTGCTGTTGCTGCAGTGGCAGTGGTGGCAGTGGCTGCTGCTGCTGCTTCAGCTGTTGCTGCTTCTTCTTCATCTCATTCTTCTTCCTCTTCTTTTTCTTTTTCCTCTTCTTCTTCTTCTTCTTCTTGTTACAGGGTGGCATCATTGCAGATAAGATTTGTTCAAACTTGCTCAGTCCCCATCCTTAGCAGCTCTCTCATGATCTATCAACTGACTTTGTATATTTATTATTCATCTAATTGATCCCCTATCTTTCCTTTGTTGCTCTCCTTCTTTCAGTTTCTATCTCCTTCATCTTCTCGACATTGTTGGAATCAGCTTCTATTGTCTCATCCTCCTTGCATTTATTTTACACCACATTGATGATGTCAGCTCGGTCCATCCTCCATATGCCCTGGGTGCTTTTGCGGCACAGTGTTGGATTTTAATGCTTGTATGTTCGGACTTTATACATATATATGGAGAGATGTTTTTATTAAACATTGTAACTGAAAATTAATCCTTGGGCACAGAATCATGGATTTGTAATGTAGGTTAGATACAAATTGACGGTGTGGAAGATTTTTTTGTAAATATCATGCGCTCATCCACATTCAGATCTCTTCAAACTAATGCTAGTGTTCCCTCTTTTCCATCACCCCCCTTCCACCCTCCCAGAGCCATGTCAGCCCGGTGAATTCAGTTCTGATGGAACAAGACCATGCCAACCTTGCCCTAGAAACTATTACACCCCTTACAATGGAAGCACCTCATGCTTGGAATGCCCAGACAGTCGAGTGACCCTAGGAGAGGACAGTGTAAGCGCCAGTCAGTGCCAAGGTAAATGGAGTGGAATGTTTCGGATTTTGTGGTGTTATGAAATGCTTAGCATGATAAAAGGGAAAATTATTTCACTGATCAGAACTAACATGGCATAGTATGTTTGTAATCTGTATGGAATTCAAAATCATGAGGTTAAGTACAACCAGAAGGAAACAGTGTTAAAAATGTTTTTATGTGGTTGTATTGACAATCTATCTTAACCTGTTTCAATGAGTTGGTGTCTCTGCTAGGGGTCTGGGTGCGCAGTCTCTGTTTGTGATCCTTAATATCAGTGGCTGGAATTCAAACTTCCCCTTAATCTGAGATTCCAGCTCTTTTAATGCTTATGCACACAGGCATTGCATGTGCACATATGTGATGATGTGAGTGTGTACCTCTACATTTTAATCATCATGGCTGGACATTTGGCTGTAAATCATGGCCAAATAAGCCAGATGACATTAAGAGTGTCCATTCAGCCAGTTGCCTGCTGAGCCAATTGCACAGCTGTCTCATTAATCTGGCCCCAGAAAACTTGAAACTTTACTAAACACAATGCAATGTACTAGACTGCATTTCTCTCAGATATCAGGAAATCCAATTTGAAACCTGAGCATTAAATCTAGAAACAACAGGGTATATCTGTTTGATATACAAAGCTCCAAATGGCAATCAGAGAAGCACTTTTGATTAGGTCACATCGTAAATGAATTGCGACTGATGTTTTTGTTGTAATTTCCTGCTTTTTGTAGTGAAAGACCCTTGCCAAGGTAGTCCATGCAAGCACAGAGGGAAATGTCTACCATTTGGCCGAGACTTCGAATGTGAGTGTACATCTGGATGGAAAGGTAAGTTTTATTTTACTGTATTATCAAATTCCAAGAAATCACTGAGTCAAGCTCAATTCATGTAAACTCTATTAGCAGTCGGTGAGTGACATTCACATGACCACTTTTCTGTACAATCCTCTACTAAATTATTTACATGTTCAGTTTTGTTTCAGTTTTAGCCACACGACAAGATGAATATGTATGCCAAACATTACACAGCCAGATTTTGTTTCATGCTTATTGTAATCATAGAAGAAGCACTATGAAAAAGCGTCCTTTCATGTTTAATTCAGATATACACTCAAAGATCTACCATTGAAGAGCATTGTGTTATTGACACAGTTAGGAGTAAGTTTCTGAATCCACTATTTCATAACTATATTTATTGAACCAGCCAAAATATCCTAGAATTGTTGGACAGCCAGACCATGATGTTTTACTGCTGCCTATTAATGGTATTATCAGTGAAGTGTGACAGCAATTTATTGCAATAGATTTGAGTGACTTGCAGCGATTTGAACTACTGCTTCAGTGTAAAATTCATATTATGGTTTACTTCACTGAAGTATGTCTCCTCAGGAGCAGAGAAAATGATTGAAGTTAAAATGAATTGTGATTATTTAGTGACTTTTGTGGAGAATATGCAGTATTTATAATTTTAAAATATTGTTATTAAGTGGAGGTTGCAATTAGGTAGATCACAGTAAAGTGGAGATGAGGGAGGTGACTGTCTATACAAATGGGGTTGTTTCTTGGCAGGTCCAACTTGTCAAGAGCGAATGGACATTTGTGATGACCAGCCATGTCACAATAATGGTCAATGTGTTCATCACAGAGATACTTTCACGTGCAATTGTGAGGCAGGTGAGTAATCATCTACTTATTTTAACTCAGAATTACATTATATCTGGATTGGTTTAAGAATACTTAATAAGTTTGGAAGAAGGCTCAAGTATCTAATGATTTTATAGCTATATCCTTGCACCATGAGCAGGATATTAACAAATGTTTAGTGGAGGGGCAATTCCTTCATTTTACGGCCATACAGACAAATTGCAGAATTTGAATATGGTTATTCACTCATGATGGTACATTTGAAGTGCACTTTATCGATAGTCAGCTACATAAACTACATTCTGTAACATATCAGTGACCTTTAGGATAGTTGATGGAATGCCTCTTGGCACTTTCAAAAATAATGAGCTACTCCCATTGCACAGGGCACATTTGGGAATGACGTGGTAATGGTAGTATGAACTTTGTGTGCAAGGACAATGAGTCAAAAATATAAACACTGGTATGTTTGTGCGTGGGATCACAGAAGAAGAAGAAAGTCTGTGTAATAAGGCAGTAAATGTTTCACATTCATGTGAACCTTCTACAATTTTTTTGAAGTATTTTTGTGAGATTACAAAAAGAAACAACAATATATTTATTGAGAAAGGCATAGGTTTTGTTGTTGTTCTAATTGTTACTCTGTATTAAAAATACCGTCAGGGATCCACTCAAAATTTGAATATTGAATTATCGTTTATTTATTCATTTTCCTGTTTGTATATTTGATTATTTATTTACTTATTTATCTATGTTGGCACAATTATTGGAATGCATAACCTTCAACTACAGTCTGAGCCAACTGAACAAAAAATTTTATGAAAAAAAAAACATAGAAATAAACAATAAAAACACAATGCTGTCAGAGAACGACATGTCTGCTTATTGAGATAGAGATGAGGGAGATTGTCTAAGGAGAGTTAATTCATGCAGATCAGATTTTTTGGTCATGTCTAATTTGGGTTTGCTTTGCCTTCTTAACATGCTTAGGAAGGGATTCAAATCCACAGGTGAGTGAAATGTCTGCTAGTGCACAAATGGGATCAATGATTCTCAAAAATATTGTTTGGTCAAGGAAATTGCCAACCCATAATCGGATGTTGTCGCCCAAAATAAACTGAATCCAGAATAAACTGTCCCGTGTAAGCAACTGGAAAGTGTAAAAAGGGTTTCAGTAGATGAAAAGAATGCTGCACAAGTGGATGTTTAGGATAGAATTTCTCAGTATCTTATGTACTGTGAGATGACCAGTATGTTGACTCTCAGTGGTGAGATAGACAGCATTGTCTGTCTGCAAGAATTCAAAGAAATCTGACTGGACAATTCCTTTCACGCTGAAATACGTGAAATCCGTTAATGAATAAAGAAGTGACAATAATTTGTACTAAAGAAAAGCAATTAAAACTGATGACTTCATTATTTATCTATGGGTTTCAGTTATTTATTACAAACTAAGAAAATTTACAAAGGAATGCTTTAGTGAAATTCTGTTATTGAATCTTATGAAATTTTGGAGAATAGGTGGCACATCTGAAAGTCAATAAGTAATTGAAAAATGCACATTTTAGCACTTTGGTGCATAATTTTGTGCACAAATTTCAGTGCACTTGTCATGACATGTTACATCCTCATTTTCTGCAGTGCAATTGCAGAGAAAAGGTTTAGTCTCTCCTTAACTCTACTTGAAAATTCTCTGCCATGTCACTTATAATACTAATTTTCTTTCTTTGGATTCCTTTTGTTTCTGTTCTTCCATCAGGTTTCACGGGTTCCACATGTGACATAGACATGACATTGACAGACCACTGTCTTCTCAATCCTTGTGTTCATGGGATATGCAAGAGTCTGACTTCAGGATTTCAGTGTAACTGCCTGGCAGGTTATGAAGGACAAAGGTCAGTTGTCTAAATGTTGTATCTAGTGAGAGATCATGTTCTTGTTGAAGAGTTATAATACAGGCACAAGATTTGTTACCTAATCATCCACAAATTAAATATCACGTGGAAAGTTTTGGTTAAAATGTGAATGATGTTAGTCTTATACTAACTTGAGAAAAAAGGTCTCATGTTAGTTTTCCTACCAAAATCACCTTTTGGTATCTTCATAATCTACATGTCATTGCACATTTCTCAACAAGATCTGGAAAACTGCTAATATCTTTACTGTAGTGACAGAAATGAGCAGACTAACTTTTTATTGTAACAAACAGCCAGATTCATACAGAACACTCATTTTTTCTAAGACTGTTTTCTTGCGAGACATCAGCACTGCAGATAAAATCTGATGAGTCCTATTAACTTCATTAGTCTAAAGACATACCTGTCTGTGATTATGCTTTGGCTCCGTCGGAAGCAAGTCTTGCCTACAAATGGCCATCGACTGTGTATCAGTTCAAATGGATTTGCTCTCACATTTCAAATACTGGACATTTTTATATCAATTTTCTCTGCCGTAGCATTCAGAGCAACAAGAAACCAGGGATCTGCAAAAAATTGTTTTACTTGTGAAACTTGGGAAAAAAAGCGCTATCAGACACAAACTATGCAATTGAATTCAAATTGGTGAAGTGTCCCAACATCCCTCCCCTCTCCTTTTATACAGGTGAGCCTTTAAGTGTTTTACTGACTTCATTTTTCCCCAGATGTGAGAAAAACACAGATGACTGCGCTGGAGTGACATGCCATAATAGTGGAACCTGTGTGGATCTTGTTGATGGATATTACTGTCTCTGTGTGAGTAGCAAAACTCCACCTTGCAGAACTTTTCTGTGTGATTTTGGTGATGATGTTAAGAGGTACAAAATGTCAGGATTCAGGTAAAGTCCTGAAGAGAGAAATGTAGAAGAAAAAAGAGCAGTGTGGCCCAATGCCTGTGGTGTTGGACACAGGATCTGACAGTCGTGTGTTCGGTTCCCAAGATGAACATGTTGTAAGTGTCTTGGGAAAGCATTTCATTTATATTTTCTTCAGTCCACTCATGTAAATGGGTATCTGGCTATTGACAGTGTTTGCTATGATTAGAACCTGTGAATGGCAGTGGCATTGAATGCTCCTCATGGAGTTGAGTATGTCTTTGGTCTGCCAGGGTACTAATAATGTGAACTCGTATAAATACTGTTGCCTAGATATGAAACATTATTATTAAAGAAGAAATGTGTCAAGATACTGGATCTATCAAGTCATGACTCTTAGCCACTGGCATTTGTCTTGTCCAGAGTAGATCCAGTAGATTTGGGAGTCTGTAGTGTACTGCTGCGTTAGACAAGCATGTAACAAGGATGTATTTTAGCATCCCTTTCATGTCACTGTCTAATCTGCCTTAGGCAAGGGAAATCACTACTTGTAACCCCAATACCCCACAGATAATAGAAACTTTAGCTTTGCCACTTTACCAATGAAATACTAAAGAAAGAAAGGGTGTACAACAGTCTTATCATGGAGAAAATGTTTATGATTTTCTTAATACTTGGTCTTTCTGTACATGTTATTTACCATGGGAAATTAATAAAATTCAGGATCATCTGAAATATTACATAAGCTGCTGGTTGAAAGCAGACAGATGCAGAAAAGTTGATGTACTTGATTTCAATCTTCTAGAACAAAACTTCAGAATGTGAAATTATTTCGTTACTTATAACTTTTTCTATTTTGTTTCACACTCCGAAAAACAGGCAGATGGGTTTACTGGAAACCTTTGTGAATCCAACATTGATGACTGTCAACCTGACTCCTGTCTCAATGGGGGAACCTGTGTGGATGGTGACAAGTCTTTCAGGTGTTTATGTCCTCCAGGTAAATGAGGATTTTGGTAATCAACATTGTTATAGAGCTGGAAAAGACCAGGATGCTGAAGATTCTTTAAGTTAATCAGGTGACTGCTTAATCTCAGTCTGGATAACTGCAACTTCTGCTTTTCCACATCACAATGCTTTCTTTCTATATAAGAGTCATTCAATGGATAATCGCAGCACCTTTAAATTGCAGCTTTTTTCATGCTCCCAAGGAGTTGCAATTAAACAGAGTCAACTATACCACTTTTGTTAATGCAAATCTTGCCACAAATGTCTGGTCTCCTTCAATCTCTTGATTATATTTTTAGTCTTTCACATCCTTTTTCCACTACAGCCAACTCTGCTTAATTGCAAATCCTCAGGAGCATGGAAGGGGCTGCAATTTAGCAGAAGTTGTGATTATTCAGTGACTTTTATATATGAGGAATGGTGAGAGATTACTGAGATTAAACCGTTATCTGGGAATTTCTGGATGGTGTCCCTTGCTGTGCTGAACAACGAGACAAAGTAAGGAGTAGTAAGCATCTTAACTTCAAAATCAATAGCCTCAGGAGGGGCAGCGCGCTTTTTTGTGAAGATCGTTTGAAGGTTTAGCAAACTATTGTCAAAAGAGCCAGCTCCTTTCTTTACCTCCCCAAGAACTGCACTTTGTTTGGCCTGCGTGGGATCCTCTACTACCGGAGTTCACTTGCACATGGAGGAAGTCAAATCACCTCATGTGCGCTCTTCCTACCTTTCCACTGGTCTACATATAGAAATGCAATAGCCTGTTATCTGAAAAGTGTTGCATTTAAGCCAAATTACATTAAAGAAAACTGCAACTAAGCAGAATCAACAGTGCTGATTATCTTTGTCATGTTGATATGTGTTTTATGTCATGTCAAAAAATTGCTCTCTTTTAGTAAAGCACATATTTTTGTGCTGCTTATCACTGGCACATGGTAAAATTTTTACACTGACCTTTGAGTGCAGTCTGTTGCATAGATTTGGGGTTATGTTCAATTATATTTGTGTTTCAAAGCATGTCCTAGACCTATTTCCACAACATCATTCCTTTTCTGTTTAATGCTTCATTGCTATACAGTCTTCTCCAACTGTTCTTTCCCTTTCACTCCTTTATCCACCCTTCTATTTACCAACTTACCTACTCACCCAGCATCTGCCAGCTGCCTGCAAAATGATAAAATACCCTTAACCAATGTCTCGGTTTTGCTTGCAAATATATACTGCTGTAAAATGCACCCCATTTTGGGTACTTAATCAGTGAAGAAGTGTGATCCACATCGAAGAACTAGCTGCAGGTATCATCAAAGAGATAATTATTTGATCCCTTTTCCAATATGCATTTGCATAGTGAGTGGTGAACAGGTTAAAAAGACAGATGGGCTGCTAAACCTTTTTGGGGAAAATGTTGTTAAACATGGCATTGCTGGACTTAATGGATAGATAGCAGACAGACTATCAATGGGTTCTTAATATGAGCATACTAACTGATCTGTGGTTAGGGTAAGATATGTAGGCAGCTTCTGTAAACTTTTTATACTTATGTATTCAAATTAAAATATGATGATAATTGTAATTGTACAGGTTTTGATGGAGATTTTTGTGAAGTAAACACTGACGAATGTTCAAGCTCTCCATGTGTGAATGATGGTCTGTGTCAAGATGGCATCAATTCCTATACGTGCCTCTGTAAAGTAAGTAACACAACACATCTTAGTTGGATATAAAGTGGTGCAGCTCTCTGAGACTGTTATGCTGATGATTGTTGGTGATCTTCAGCTCACCTAGGTGATTTCTTTTATTTTCTTTTAGATTACATGAAGTTTAGTACATCTGGAAATTGTAGACAGTGATGTCTTAAATAGCTAGGAAGCAAAGTGTTAAACAGGTCTTTATTCTCAGGAAAGGCTTTGTCTGCACATGACATTTCTTACTACTTTACAGCCTGGCTACACAGGTCATCTGTGCGAGTCTGCAGTGAATCCTTGCAACTCTAAGCCTTGCTTCAATGGAGGTGTTTGTTCCAACTCTAAGGCTGCCCCTGCTGGGTTTAGATGCAATTGTTCTGAAGGTAAATGTGGTGTACTCTCTGTATGAATATTGTTGTTTAGATTTTCAGCATTAAATCCCAAAACTACAACTTTATGACTTGTTGTAGTATAATTACAGATGACATTAGCTTCATATATGCAAACACAATCTTTTGTAAAATTTACTTTGTGTTGGCAGATATCAGCTAGAAATAAAAATGTTCCTCATTTTCAGTTATGAACTGGTGTTATCTGCTAGACTGGTTGTGGTAAAATTGTGAAATGGCAAACAGACCTGACTGCAGATAATATTGAGTAGAAGAGGGAAGGAAGTGTGATGTTGTCTTTA
The DNA here is from genome assembly GCA_033807755.1 of Ellobium chinense. Classification (NCBI taxonomy): domain Eukaryota; kingdom Metazoa; phylum Mollusca; class Gastropoda; order Ellobiida; family Ellobiidae; genus Ellobium; species Ellobium chinense. The sequence continues at coordinate 71,271 of JAWQUT010000543.1, read as the reverse complement.
CAACCCTGTTAAAGTCATATGCATGTATTTTTCCAGGTTACCGAGGAGCAAGATGTGAACAGATCGTCAATCACTGTCAGCCTATGCCCTGCAATATGTCTGGGACATTTAACTGTGTGAATACAGCCGCAGGCTTTCAGTGTAACTGCCTGCTTGGATGGAAGGGTAAGATATCATTAAAACATTACAGCGCTACACTTACGTCAGGGTTCCACCTGTAGTTATCTTCTGATAGTGTCTGGAGCAGGCTGTTTTTACGTTGTGATGTTTCATCCTGGTGACTGCACACTTGTGTCTTGCATATATTTTACTTGATCATCTAGCTGCATCAATACATTATAGTTAATCCATAGACTTTTCATTTTACTATTCAGTTCAGTTCAGCTAAGTGTTTAGCATGGGCTGCTGTAGCCAATTTCGACATAAATACAGTACATATACATAATAAAAATACATATAGATTAGAAACATTAAAAATGCCTTTGCAGAGAAATGCATTAATTACATATTCATATACCCTGATGCTTCAATTCTCTGTGTACCATCACACATTTCTATCTTGCACTCATAATGTGTTCACTCACGCTTGCACAATACATATACCTTTTTCACCTTTACATGGAGCTGATATCAGTCTGTATAAAATGCAAGTATTGATAGTGTCCAATATTTTTCTCTTGTATTTCATAGGCCACCTGTGTGACCAGCCAATGGATCCATGCAGTAGCCAACCATGTGACAGTGGAACCGTCTGTGTCAGAAATGGTCTCTTTTCTTTCAACTGTTTGTGTGCTAACCCGCTTATGGGACCAACTTGCTTGGTAAGTAGACCTAACCTAGGTTTATCATTTGTTCAAGTAAAGATGTGAGGAAATGAAAATGTGAATGTAACTTAAATATCTAAAGTTATAAGTCACTGCATTGCAAATGGTAAAATTATTGCTTGTGTCTACAGTCATATGTGAACATTTGGGAAGTGTGTTAGGTTCAAGGGTAAACATTAGGCTTACACGTGGAAGATAGATAACAATATTCAGGCTGTAGATATTTAAGGTTTAAATTATTGTGAAGTTAGCATCCTAGAGGTGTACTGGTAGCATGTTTAAAGCTTGCAAACTGAAAGAGCCTGGATTTGACCCCCAGCAGGGACAGGAAATTTTCTTGTGGTAGTGTTTTTCAGCCTCTCTTCACAAACTTCATCTTTCACAGCGATTCTGAAAAATCCCTTGAAAGGTATTTTCCAGATAAAATCAGATCAGGCTTACATTCCTCCCCCATATATGAATAGAATATAACGCCTTACACCTGGTTACATAGATTGTCAGCAAACAATGAAAATAAACATGTTTTGTTAAACACTTGTGTCCTACGTGGGTCAAATGGCCATCTGGTTTGCTTCTGACTGTTTGAAATAATGAAGTAATGAATAACTGAAATCTTACATTGTATTCCACAGAATTCCTCAACATCTTGTCAGTCAAACCCCTGCCAGAACATAGGTACCTGTGTAGATAAAAGTGACGGCTTTGTATGTCACTGCCGTCCTGGTTTCACAGGTTCTTTCTGTGAAGTCAACATAGATGAATGCACTTCTCAGCCCTGTCGTAATGGGGGAACATGCCGGGATGGAGTCAATGCATTTACCTGCAAGTAAGTATGGTTCAGACTGGATGTGTTTTATCTTTCAACAGATGTATATGCTGTACTTAAAAATATGTGCGGTGGATGTCAAC
>JAWQUT010000543.1:40266-51797 GCA_033807755.1 Ellobium chinense | reverse complement strand
GGGGGGATAATGAATACATTCGGTATGTAATTTCGTGCTGTTCATACATTGTGATGAATCACACATGGCTCATTCTAATATTTTCTCACCTTCTGACCCCCTGTATATTATATCTTAAGGTTGCTTTGTCTAATACAAATATATTTTAATATTGACTGTTTCCCAGGATGGAAAATCGGTTGACATTTTCTTTGAGACATACATTCCCCTGTTTCATTAGAATGAGCGCATGTTGCATGTCAGCCTTCAGATTAATCAGTACATCTAATGCAAATGTTAGCAGGTGGGAAATGTATAAGGGTCACAGGCGAACACAAGGCTCACACATGAAAGGTGGGGACGATTCAAGCATGAGGTATTTAAGAATCAAATTGTTGTGAAGCTGGCGTCCCTGTGGTGTAGTGGTAGCACATTCAGACTTGCAAGCTGAGAGACCCTGAGTTCGATTTCCGGTAGGGACATGAAATTTTCTAGTGTATGTTTTTCGGCCCATCCTCTCAAAATTGATTTTTAACAGTAATTTGGTAAAATTGCTAATAACACACTTCCCTAGATAATATGTAAAATCAAAAATTTATCAGACTGAGCTCACATTCCTCTCCCTTAATAATGAATGAATATATATGCCTTGCCACCCTGTTACATAACAAATATTGTAAAATGTATCATTTCTTGTTCTGAATGGGAACTAAATTTCATCTCTGAGATTTGTATTGTGTTCATCCGCATATTAATTTTTCATTTGCCTGTAGCTTTTCCGTAAAAGGAAGTCATGCCATTTCAACTGGCTCTTGTTTTTCTTGTTTATTTGATGGAGCATCTTATAACATACACATACCTCTCTCTTTCTCTTTATCTCTCTGTTTTCCTCTCTGACATTCTCTGATTTGTTCTACTTTGTTCTACTTGAATCGTCTTTGTTCTACTTCTTCTCTACATTGTTGCTGGTTTGCTTCTTGCCTCTGCTATGAAGTGACCAAGAGCTAAACTGGATGTATGACACTCCAGGGGTCTGCATTGGAACAGTATTGAAGTATGGTTGTGATGTATCAACTTAAGTGACTTAACATAAACTATAAATATCCCCCAGCGCTCTCAATATTTGAACCTTATCTTTCATTACCATCATCTTTATACTTGTCATCATCATTTACTGTTATCATCATTGCTGCTGAAACTGCTTTTACCTAGATTAAAGGAAAATGTGTATTGTCATGTATTTGGATTTTACACGTATGTTAATTTTTATTTCTTTTTATTGTTGAATTCATTATGTGTAATCGAGACTGACATGCAAACATATATTTTTTTATCTTTACTTGTTTTTGTTGTTTATGGACTGATAAAGTCCAAGGCAGCATTTGCCAGTGTTCTCTCACAACAGCCACTGATCTGTGATACAATCTAATCTAGTCACAACCTTCGTAGCAATTATCATATGATGCTGTATTCTCCTATGCTGGCCATATTTAAGCTAACAGACATCATGTGGAGTATTTCTCTGCCCCTACTCAGTCATATATATGTAGCTTTTCTGACATAGTCATAGTTCAGAATATACCCTTGTTAGACATTAGAGAACACTGGACTGGAAGAAATGTTAAAAAACGGGCGTAAAGTAGACAAAGATATAGAACAATTTGTTTTGGAGAAAATTTCACCAAGCCTAACTGGCACATTTCATAAGAGGAAAAAATTTGTGCAAACCTGGCTTCATTGGCATTGACACTGATGAGCAAGCATAATACTTGTCATTTAATGTAAATAAAAACGATAACACTTCAGTATCTAGAATGAGACCTCAGTGTATATCTGTAAAGCTTTGCTTTGGATAAAGTTTAAATGTAGATATAACCCAGAGAGTACCTTACATAGATATTGTGTGGTGAGCCAGGTATATTCTTTCTATCAGCTTAAAAGTTGCCAGATTTATAAGTACAGTATTGGAAAAGCAACTGATATAACCATGCCACACTTAGGTTTGCTGTGTGGTTGCTGCACAACAGCTACAGATTTTCAAAGTATAAAATCATGAAATCTCTGCCTCTGAAGATTCAGTGAAGTAAGTGAAAGAGAAGACAAAGTTTAAAACATCTCAAGTTCAGTGTCACTTTGTATGGAATTCTTGGGACCAGTGTATGAAATTTATGGGACCAACTGAAGTTTGTAGTAGCCATATTTCATAGTGCTCAAGTTAAGGAAGAGCAACAAGGAACGCTATCATTTCATTGCTTGTGTGTGTTGTGGATCGATTGGATGGGATAGCATGTGTGTATAAGAGGAGGGAAGAAGGAGAGGACCCATGTGAGGGATTGGGAGTCATTTGTGAGGGGGGGGGATGATTTATTACCAGTGAGAGAGACTGTGATTTAATCTGAGAAAAATATGGGACTTTACAATGATGCATGTATGTTTGTGGGATTGATGCTAGTCTACCTGCAGGCCCTATTCATTTCATAATAGCATAATAAAGTACAAAAATGTCTGGTTTCACAAAATGTTTCCTAATAGCATTCAAGTATGAGTGCACTCAGATAACTATCTGTTATTCTTTTTTTTTTTCCCTTTTTTTGTATTACACATTGCCAGGACACAGATGTTATTCAAATTAATGAATAGATTTTCCATCTGGCTAGAGCACTTACTCTTGAAAGGATTTTCTGCATGGCCTCCTGCTTTCAGTGTTTTCAAGGGCAGGAGCTAAAAGCAAGTGTGGGTGACTAGGTTTTGAATTTTTTTTTTCTTTTCGTAGATCCACACATGTTATGGACTACAACATGAAATTTTGTTCAGGTGAAGACTATCAAAGTTTTGATGTGTGAATATGTTACTGAGATGGGTGAAAAGTGGGAGGAAAAGAGATATTTATTATCCTCTTACAATGTAGCATGTCATTTTGTTATTCATTCAAAGTTATCATCTCACTTACACCATTAAGTTTGCATCTTTCACTCACATAACTACTTTCAAGTTTTGTTGTTGGGAATGTGGTATAACCAGATGCCCTTATATGCTGTGGACAATCCACTAGGGCAACTTTAAGGCTGAAGGCTGTAAAATGATCTTTCACTCCTTGTCCTGTCTTGTTCTCTATCCATCCCTCTCACTTTCAGTGTTTGTATTTTGAAAAAAATTGTTATACCGTTTACTGTCTTTATGCATTGATGATTTATGCTGCAAAATTTGCTTTTTAAGAATGAACTGAGATGTGTTCAGTTGTGAAATCTGTGTTCATTCCATTATGTACTTAACAGAGATTACAATAAAAGATACGGAACTTCTCTTGGCTTCTAGTTCTCTAGACCTTTGTAACTCACTCGCTTGCAGATCCCATCAGAGTCTCTCTTGCTATCTCTTAAAATCTCTCTATATATAATAATATATTTCTCTGCCACGCAATTTCAATTCTTTTTTGCCACCTTAAGAGTTTGTTTGTAGATAATTATTCAGTAGCCTACCTGGAATATACAGAATAAAATTTTGCTACATAGTTCGTCTGATTTTGCTCACTCATAGTGACAAAAGAGCAAAATTGTAATTTTTCAGGAGAGCAATTCAAAAATTTTCGTTTTTTCAAAGACATTAAGAATTTTTATTTTTTGATACTTTAATATTTCGAAAACTATAAACAGCAGCACACAGCTCATCTTCAGGATACACAGGTATCGATACTTTGTAGTTTTATGCAAAAAAAAAAACCAAAAAAAACGAAAACCCCCAAATTGCAGCATTCATCACTTTGCGAATAATGTAATGCTTTAGCAACATGCGCCCCTGAATTTTAAAGCACTTTTCGGGGTTGCATTAAGTTTAGGTGTGGAGATGCCAATGATTTTTGTCCACCGTTGGCTATGTAAGCATTTACATTCCTCGCTGACTTATCAAGGTCTCACAAGATAAATAATATTTGCCATAACACTGTTTGGTTCTTTCTACAGATTTTGACACATAGAAATATGCCCCAAGACTATTTACATTTTGATAACTTTTTGAAGCAAATAAAGTCACCTAGAGTAAGATTTTTGGCCTTTTCACTTAAAGGCATACTCTTATGCACAAATTAGCATCTTCATGAGTGATGAGCAAGATTCAAATCCATGAAATCATCACATCGTGAATTTGAATTTGGATTGGACTCATAAAATTGGTTCACACAAATTAAATGCAAACAAGATTAAAAGTTTGGTTTAAAAGAAATCCTTATCTCATATTGAACGTTTCAGATAGACAGGTAAAACTCTTTAGCTTGATTTAAAATTAAACTACACAAGAAACACCTCGTGTAGAATTTAATGGGTATTTTCTTGTCACCCTAAGAAGTACAGATGCAAATTCCATAAATGTTTAATACCTCCTTCCCCTCAGGGTTCGCATCCAGACTCGAAGCTATCGAATCATAGCTATAGATTCGAACCCGGAACTCATTCATGTAGTATTCGAATCTGCTCAACCCTACTCTTCAAATCGTAGGAGAGCGAAAGACCTAACCGTAGCTGGAATCTTTATTAGACCAGATAATAAGTCAGCATAGAGTCAATGGTACTCGTGCTATCATAAACTATCCCAAGAACCAATAATCCGACCGACAGCAGCATGGGTAGCCAAAACGAAAAGGACCGTGGACACTGAATAAAGATATTTAACTAACGATAAGGAGGCCTGGTCAGATCTGTTTAGTGGTAACTCCATGGAAGCATGTTGGAAATCATCATTAAGCCCACAGTCTGATTAAGCGGGGCTGTTTGATTACGAGTCTTTCTTCTTCTTTCTGGAAACTGTTGGTTGTAATTAAGCGGGTTGTGCGGTTAAGCGAAACCGACTGAAGGCCGGCAGGGCTCTGGCCCTGGGTATGAAACTGATGACTTCCTGTAATAGGTCACTTTGACCCCTTATCCGTGTATCCGCATACCCACCCATTGTTCTCGACATTGCCAAAACAGTCATGCATGGCTATATCAAGAAGTAAAACTGTCCAAAAAAAAAAAATTCTGATAACACCTTTCTGCGTTGGGCGTGGCTTGTCATGAAATTTGCAGGTAGATACGCTTCAGATGCATGTTACATCGCCGTCCACGAGAAAAAGCAGTAAATGGAAAACAAAATAATGACATTCATACCTAGACTTTGGTTAAATACAGTATTTATTCCTCTGTTTACAGAGAACATGTGATAAACAACTGCAGTTGGTGTATGCACAATAATGACAGATTCTTAAAGGTAGATCGGTGTATGCACAATAATGACAGATTCTTAAAGGTAGACAAGTTCAAAACTGCCAAAATAAACAAGAAATCTTGACGATACATGTAGATAATTTCTAATGCCCACTACCCACACCCAGAGGGTGATGACCGGCAACTCAAGCAAACGGAAATCAATTATTTCATGTGTCGGGCTTTGGCTTGGGCGGTCGGGGTGGGATGGGGGGTTCAACTAGTCTATTAAAATTTCAAGGGGAAGTGGCGGGCGCGGGACAAGGGAGTATATTTTGAGCTCAAAGTCCACTCACGTCATATTCTCACGACTTTTCAAATTTCAAGGCACAGCCGTTTTGCCACATGTAATGTAGATGTGTCTTGCCTGACGTCATAAGTCCACCGAAGGCCACCAAACCCTTCCTATTCAGAAATCCATCTCTTCGATTGATATTGCTGCCACCCTATGACAGAAAACACATAATTTATTACGCAATACAATTTCTATTGCATATGTGCCTCTTTGTGAAAAGATGGCAGAATGATGGGTTGGAAGAAAACCTCAATTTTAACTGTCGGTGTCAGTATTAACATTACTTTTGCTGTTTTTTTTTGTGTTGTTGTTCTTCTTCTTTTTACATTAGCAGCGTCTTTGGCAAGGCCCCGCAGAATTTTATCCACGCCGTCAGTGGTTAAACGAGAGACTGAGTCTACGAAAATCTTGATCGGGAATCATTAACGTTAGACTTCATAATCAAATAATCAATCTGAATATATGGAACTAAATAAATTCACGGTATTTACGTCTTGTGGATTTCTTGCTCCGGCGTCGATTTTTGTTTATTTGTTTGTTTAATCACTGCGAACGCTTAATCACAGTTTACATCTTTGCATGTGTCACGCCTGTTATTTTCTTACCACTGAAGCACTTGCCTGATGCACCATATTCAGCCGCCAAGACCAGTAAGCATCAATGCATTCGTAATCGCCTTGGGTCAGATGTACATTTGGAGATCAGTTGAGTGCGGAAATTTGTTGTAGCCTTTAAACGTCAGAATCGCAGAAATCTGACCCTGTCCTTTTTCTTTTCTGTGCTTTCTAAAGCGGGGGAAAAAAAGTACTTGCTTGGAAGAATTCATTAGCACTTTACAAGAACCATAAAGCATCTATACCATGGATTTACAAGTCAATGATCTATACATAAACAGCACTGCCGGCACTAAATGGAAATGAGATATATGATATGAAAGCCATTATTAAGCCTTACACTGCGGCAATAATCTTCAGAAGAGGCATTTTCTTGCTTTTCTAGCCGGTAAAAGACAATAAATCCAATGCAAGGGGAACTGCTGTTAAGAGAATCGGGGTAAAACAATCCTAACCTTTCGTCATCCTCATTCAAAAGTCGTGACTCTTTTATCTGTCTGTAATTTAAAAAAAAACAACATTCTAGATAATACTAACTGCCGATAACATAGCTTATCATGAAGTGGTTGGTCGAAGGGGCGAGTGAACTTTGTTGTTTTAAGTTCATGCTGTGTGTTTTCTGTTTGGCACCNCACACACACACTCCTTTTTTAAAAGTTATGATTTTTTTCTCTCTCTCTCCTCGAAAACTGTACTGGATAACACACTCTTCCGATATCTTAGTCTTTTCTCAAGAGTCTGGTCTGAGATGTGAGTGAACTTTGCTATTGTGGATTCAAGCTGTCTTTCTTCAAAATGGTACCCCTTCCCCCTTTAAAAGTCATGACTTTTGTATCTCTCTACAAAAACTATACAATTCTAGATCACACATCCTTCCGATATCGTTGTCTATCCTCAAGCGTTTGGTCCGAGAAGAGAGTGAACTTTGTTATGATATCTGTCCTCTATCTTTTGTTTAGCACCCTTCCCCTTCTAAAAACTCGGATTCTCCTGTCCTTCATACCAACCAGTGTGGATAAAACATCCGCAATCTCATAACAGATCATCAAAATCTGAGAAGAGGGATGAGTGAATGCTTTATCAGAGTCAGAATGCACTTCAAACTCTCATAAATTCCAACACAAGTCTGTCTACTGCTCTCATAGCAGGGGTGAAGAAATGTAGGGCTAATTTTTCATTCACCGTGAGACACGTCAAAACTCTTTAATGCATATACTGTATATAATTATAATGTAATATATGTAATAAGCTTGATATACAAAGTCATAAACTTCAGGTTCATTTCAGAAAGCTTTCATTCCACCTCGTCCAGTTTTATCGACTGTTTAGAATAAGGGATCAATTTCGTTATTATAATTAGGTCGTGTTTAAAAGTGTTCACCTTTCAAACGGGACAGTCGATAAAAAGGTGATATCTCATAACTTTACAGATTCACGTTTGACAATCAATATGATATTAAAGATAAAAAGCCTCTTCACCCGCATCCAGAATGACTGTTCAGTGAACGCTCTTCAGTACAAGGGGCATGTGTTATATTATACTCAACAGACAAGCCTGACGCTTTTCTGCGAACATGTCGCCATACAATATAAATGAATGAATTGATAGTTTGTCGTGAAACCTACTCGCTGGCACGGTCTTCAGTCAAAAAAAAAAATGAAAAGTAAAAAAAAAATGATTGTTGTCGCTGAAGACTGCCAAGCCATCACATGACAAGAACTGACATCAAAAAACTGTGGCATTTGAATTTGTGCGTGATGGGGTTGTCAGTGTGGAATGTCACATGCCTACATTTATGAAAAGTCATGAACAAACTTTGCGCATACATTTTTCTAGCGTTAGAGGAAGCGTGTTATCATCCACAAGAATGTTGTGTACAGCAATGGTATTCTACAATGTTGCATTTTACCGCGAGAATTTTTTTTCCCTTTTTCTCTTTCCTTGCAAAGTGACCTGCAGAACTTTTTTTTTTTCCTGGGCGTACTTTTTTTGTTCAGCGTACTGATTTTACCAGGTGCGTCGGCAGAATTAACTGGAGTCAAACATGCTAACGCACCACTGCCTTTTTTAAAGATTTTAAATTAGCAGTTATGTTGGTAATTCAACTCTTATCAAACAGCCAACACATGAAAAATACCCTCAAACTCAGTTGCCAAAATTAGACACATTCTGCGAATGTCGTGGAATGTTTTGCTCAGCTGAGTTTGTCTTGGCTTCCTACGCAGACCCTCCTTGCATAGTGAAGAAAGCGGTTTTGGAACTTAACAGTCTATGGCACATTCTGTTGATATAAAGCACCTAATAAGATCACACTTTTTTTATTCGGTCGTGGAACTTAACAGTCTATGGCACATTCTGTTGATATAAAGCACCTAGTAAGATCACACTTTTTTTATTCGGTCTTGGAACTTAACAGTCTATGGCACATTCTGTTGATATAAAGCACCCAGTAAGATCATACTTTATTTTATTCGATCTTGGAACTTAACAGTCTATGGCACATTCTGTTGATATGAAGCACCTAGTAAGATCATACTTTTTTTTTATTCGATCTTGGAACTTAACAGTCTATGGCACATTCTGTTGATATGAAGCACCTAGTAAGATCATACTTTTTTTATTCGATCTTGGAACTTAACAGTCTATGGCACATTCTGTTGATATAAAGCACCTAGTAAGATCATACATTTTTTTTAATTCGTTCTTGGAACTTAACAGTCTATGGCACATTCTGTTGATATAAAGCACCTAGTAAGATCATACTTTTTATATTCGTTCTTGGAACTTAACAGTCTATGGCACATTCTGTTGATATGTAGCACCTAGTAAGATCATACCTTTTTTTATTCGATCCTGGAACTTAACAGTCTATGGCACATTCTGTTGATATAAAGCACCTGGTAAGATCATACCTTTTTGTATTCGTTCTTGGAATTTAACAGTCTATGGCACATTCTGTTGATATAAAGCACCTAGTAAGATCATACCTTTTTGTATTCGTTCTTGGAATTTAACAGTCTATGGCACATTCTGTTGATATAAAGCACCTAGTAAGATCATACTTTTTTTTTTAATTCGCCTCTTTTCATTGGACAGACATGGGCCACAGGCCCATCCCATGTCTGTCCTTACAATAATAATAATTTAAAAAATGGACATATATGGACATATTTACAATAGGTTTCACGACCCTTTCAGTCATGATATCCATGAGTGATCTGTCTCAGGCTGTAAACACCTTTTCTCATGACTGGAATAGTAAGATCATACTTATTTATGTAATCTTAGAATGGGGCAAGTCTTTGTCTTTGTCGGCATGTGTCGATGAAACGAGGTGAGTTGTTGGTATGTGTCGATGAAACGAGGGTAATTAAGATGGCGTGTCGATGAAACGAGGTGCGCCCATCAGAACTGCCCTCCCAACCTGTACTGTGCACACATTCTTGTCTTGGTTCGCTGGCTTAATGTCAGCGGTATAAATGTTTGCAAAATGGTTTAACTTTTTTTCGGTCAACAAATGGCCGAGGATACACCTCGACCCATATGGGTGTGCTTTAATTCATATTTCAAATATTAGACGTATATATATATATTTTCTTACTATAGCGTCTGGAGAGATAATTCATTATCGACCTGTAAAGCTTCAATGCAGTATGAAAGCTTTTGCTCGTGAACTCAATAACGTCAGTGTTCCGATGTGAAGTGTGTGACTGAATTCAAAAGTATTACTACTAGTGCAGTGTCTAATTAATCCTCTTCTCAACTCATATACGCCGGGCGGGCCTTTAAGAAGAAGAGAAATACCTTATTTATATTTATGAACTGCTGTCAGCTGTCAGATCGACATCGAGATAGGCAGTTCAAGTTCAAGTTCAAGTTCAAGTTTATTTAGGCCGAAGCCAATCACTTTACAATACATATCAACAGTTCAGAAAGTATGAAAAGGAAGAAATAAAAAACACCAACAACAAAAACAAAACAAATTAAAAAAGGAATACTTATACCTTTGTACCTATCTGCCAACATTGATAACTTGCCAGAAGATGCACAGTTTTTACATGCCAAAGTAAGAGGTGTGGGAAGCTTTCCAAGTGTGAGTCATTCTACAATATGCAACGAAAAACAAAATTGCAAGATTTAAAAACAATCACATTTTTTTTTCTTTGTGTATCCCTACAAACCCCTCTTTCTATTACCAGCTCTATAAAAATCATTCTTAGTGTGTTTATTGGTACGGGTCAAGAGCACGTTGTGGGATGGCACACATAAGGAAATCCTTCCAGAGGTGTTACAGTACAGTATTACTCCGTCTTGTCAAAAGCACTACCAGATTATGGGGCCTCGATAGGGACAAAAGTTTATATAGGTCTCATAATTTGTTTGTCCCAGCTGTTGGCTGGAAGCCTGTCGAGGCCCTATAATCTGATGAGGCAAAGATATACGTAGATATCATTAGTAAATCAGTCTTTTCTAGCTTTTCCGCACTGGTCGCAGCCATCTTGACTTGCAATTCCGCATCAGGCTCAGCCAGCTTGGCTTGCTTAGAGGCCCATACTTTCGTTGCTTCTGACAAGGCAATGTGATGCTAAGTCACTGGAATAACTGACGGAATATCTTTGGGTGCTTGGTCTAGCATGAAACCAAAACAATATGAGAAATATGAGAAATAACTAGAACAATTGTAAGATAGATGATCATATCTCTCTTCGCCTATACTCATACGTTAACAGATGATAATTGCAGGGAAGAAACACTGTACCTGTTTTATTTGTTGTTGTTGTTGTTGGTGGTGGTGGTGGTGGTGGTGGTGGTGGTTATTTTGTTATTTTAACCTCATTATCAGCCCGCATAGGTAGGGCAAAATCAATACCTTTCAACCCATTGTCAAACTCCATAAAAGTTGTGTTTATATATGTATTTAAACAACAACAACATCAATCAATCTAAACATAGGGGCACTTGAACGTATTAAACCACCGCTAACAGAGCACTGATAATCAGTGTCCTTCCATCTCTCCTTCAGCCACCTCTTCCGCAACAACGAGGCGAATATAATCGCGCGCCCCCCGGCCCCCAAATTAACCCCCTTCACCCTCCCCTAATTCCGCCTTCCTTCCTCTCCCCTCCCTTACTTTTCCCACAAAAGCTGAATGCACGATTTGTCTCTGCCTAAAAGTGTAGTTAATGGCCTAGGGTAATAAAAAGACACTTATCTCCCAATTTTAGGAGATCATGTAAATCAATGCGGGATCCCCCTCTTTACCCAGACCCGTATCGAGGCTTAATGGTTTCTGTCATAGATCAGGTTCAACCTTCATACAAAGAAATTCAGATTTGTTCGTAACTTGTCTAGTTTTCGTGCTAACAAACAAACGAAACAACACATTCAAGTGGGAAATATGATAGCG
>JAWQUT010000543.1:26271-36936 GCA_033807755.1 Ellobium chinense | reverse complement strand
GGGAGGTAGGAGGTTGATGAAGGAATGATTGAGCATGAGCGGAGAAGCTAACCACGAGAAGGATTCGAATCAAGGGAAGTTTCACCTGCTCACAACTGTACGTTCTGATTAACAAATCTAGTCCATCTAGCCTATGATCCGCCTTTGTTCATCCAAACACAAACTAGAAGTTTTAACTAAGTAAACCATGCACTTGATGCAGAATAAATAAGATCTGTAAACTATAACGAAGGGGGGGAAGGGTTGGGGGGAGGTGGGGAGGAAGAAACGTAACAGGTGAAATCTGTCTTCGTGGGCCTGTCAAAAATGTGTTTTCATTACTGCTTCCGTCTAATCTAGGAAGGACTAATATTTACGTTTGCTCAAAGTATTACGAGCATAGTACACTAACGTCAGAAGGCCTACATCAGATGGTCTATAGGCCTATATTGAGAACTTGCGCATTAAAGATGGGATCTTTTACCATCACTTGCTATTACCAGCTTACTATAATTCACTTGCTTTTTTTTTGTACGTCTCTCATGTCAACTGTCAGTCTTGATAAAATGTTCAATCACGAAACGTCGATAATGTCTAAAAAATAAATCCATTATATATTTTTCATAATTTTTTAAAATAAACCCATTTTGTATTTCTCACCATTTTTTAAAATAAACCCATTATATATTTTTCACCGTTAAAAAAAAATAAAACTATTATAATGTTTCTCAAAAAGTTTTGTGTTAAACATGGGAAGAATCATATTTAATTTCATCATAAGAATTACATTAACTCTTCATGTTGAACACTATTAAAAATGCACTCAGCAGCACCAGTGCATCAGTGTAATTTTACGATGGTAGGAGGTCCGATCGTTAATGTGCAAGCTCACATATATCAAAGGCATTCTATCTCCCACCCGCTCCTCGTGGAAAATGTAGGCCTAAATCTATTAGATCTAGTAGTTTCGTGTTCCGTCCACCAGTAGCCTAACCATAAAGGAAAGATAAAATTACAAAACTAACCAATGGTCAGCTCTTCCTTATGACCGACGACCACTGTCGCGACATGTAACGCCTCGGGGCAAACAGAAATCTTGACCTGTGGTCCAGACGTGAAGTGGACCACGACGCTTCGTGCATTATAAGGTATTTTAGATTTTCACTTAGGAGCATAGAAGTAGTCAAGAAGTGTGACGGGGATTTACTTGTGTGTGTTGTGGGTACGTGTGTAAGAGACCCTGTGCCATTCATGTAACTCATTATCCTACTTCTGAAATTTCTGTGGAGGAATATCAATCGCAGGTCAGCGAAATAGGAACTGACACTCATGTGCAACTCTTTTTTTGGCACTTCATTTATATTATTTTTATACATGTAGATGTAATTTGTACACTAAATGCCATTAGAAAGTATTCCGTATTTCCGTGATGTCCATTGGCGAACAAAACGCACAGCGTCGGTATCCTATTTCTTCCAGGCACAAATATTCGTTTAACATTATCATTACTATTCTTTTCAAAACAGAAGAATAATAATATATATAGTCTATACAATGTCAGGTTCCAAATTTTTGAACCTTCGGTCGTTCATCAAGCAAATAGATCTAATACAATAAATTATCATATTCTGTGTCGTCAACGGCACATCATAATCATCACACCATCACCACGTCCACAGCACCACTAGCATCACTACCATTGTCACTGTGAGCCTGCCTTTATTTAATTATGATTATTTCTGATGGCGTTCAGTAATAAAACTAAACCAGAATCTTTTCGACTTCCGCTATTGTAAGTCTTAAACTCAAAATGTAATCGTATAACCTCCGCATTTCATAATCCACTCAATGACGATTGTTTCCAGGATACTATCGCATAGGCCTACTCGTAACATCCATCAAAACGTAAAAATAATGACAAGTCGTTTTATCTCTGTCATCCGGCGTTGACACAGTTATCAGTGAGATTTACTTCCCGATAAACAATAAACACAGTGACTTCAGCTACTTCCGTTAGACAGCATGTCATCACGTCCAAAAATGGGCGTTATGGCTAGAGAGATTGTAGATTATTGACTTCAATGATTGTACCCGTCACCCAGATAAGATGTAGAATAGAGATTGATTACGACAGGAAAAATGCTGTACGCGCATGCGTACTGGGGTTAATGCAACTGTTCAGAGCTACCTGTGAGAGCAGAATTTCTCTATTGACAGTTGAAATTTTCTTACATGCGCTGCGAAGCTTGCATGTATGTCTGAAGTACTTTGGTAGCTGACATGATTTACTATTTGCAAAAGCATTAAATCAAAGAACAAAATAATACGTGTCACAAATAGTTATATTATGACATGGATCTGATGAAAACTGAAGACAGGTGATTTTTCCGTTAATGACGCCATTTGTGTGAGTAAATCAGAGTATGCTGTGCCATCACCCCGAATTCCAACGGATCAGTCCATACCTGTAGCATTATTGCAAGGTTCGAGTTTGTGAGGAAAGTATTTAGAAGACATGATACTCTGAGCGTGACGCCAATAAGTAGGCAATGCGATTTGTGTGTGTGTGTGTGTGTGTGTGTGTGTGTGTGTGTGTGTGTGTGTGTGTGTGGGGATACATAAAAATAGTCGAGGTCCCAAGGTGCTAATGTGAGCCTGTCATGTGCGAGGTCACACGTACAGAGATGCCGACAACAACAAATGAGCAATGGACTGTGCGGGTCTTGTTTTGTGAACGTGAAACAGTTCAAGGTTCCGAAGTCCTACCGTCGGCCTGTTCTGTACGGGGTATCTTAGTGTTAGCTCCCCATAACGTCCTCACCTCATCGATATTATTGATTGGTCAGATCTATAAACCCAAGGATTCAGTTGTGTGTGTGCTGCGGATGCATGTGCACGGAGAAACAGCACTTTCGCTGTATTGTAGTGTAAGCTAGACAACAAGCGATCATTGTATGGTGAATTCTTTGCACCCATTGTCAGTGATTTTTTTGTTTGGTCCAGTGATGGCGTTGTGCTTATCTACATTAGAAATTACGTTACACAACATGACATTACGATAGAAATGAGAGGCTTAAATAAATCTGTATTTCCAATTGTGCAGGATTCTAACCTATGTTGGCACTAATATAGACAGTGCGTCTATTGAACGAGTGGCGTAGTGGTTATCTACGTTGCACTACACTACACTACACAACACTACACTACACCACACCACACCACACCACACCACATTACATTACATTACATTACATTACATTACATTACATTACATTACATTACATTCGGAATTCATGGCTGAAATAAATCTATTATTTCCAAGCTGTGCAGGACTCCAGTGCTTCTGTTGAACGAATCATGATGGCGTAGTGGTTATCTACATTACATTACATTACATTACATTACATTACATAACATTACATTTTACATTACATTCAGAATTAGAGGCTGAAATAAATCTGTTATCTCCAACCTGTGCAGGACTCTAGTCTATGTTGGCACTAATACAAGGCAGTGTTTCTGGTTGAACGAGCGGTTACCTTATAAGCTGTGAGATAAGCCCCATATTTCTTCTCATACTTGGATTACTTCATTAACACGGTTTCCTGTGCCACTGGGGAGTGTAGTCTATGGACTTAACCACACCATTCATTCGTTGACAGACACCGGGTTGAAACTGGAACTTCACGAATGCACCTCAGGACTACGCTATGAACAAACTGTGCGCACGCTGCGGAAAACCTGTCTATTTTGGTAAGGATTAGTCTAGTCTACTGTGACATTGGTATGTTTGTGTGTGTTAGTGATTCGTGTAGAGGAAGATTTTTGAAATTCCAATTTTGTACCAAAGAAACTCTCTTTAGTTGTACTATGTTGGTACGATTAGTCTTAAGTTCTGTTTCTCTTTTATCGTCATAGAACTTTTTGGTTCTGTTTTATTTGTTCTGTTTCTTTAAGAACACGTCCTGTTAAATCTTTTAGTAGGGCTGACTTGTGGTGTGTGCTTATTTCACCACGTTCACACAGTAAAAGTTTGGCCCGCTGGGCCTAATTTCTTTTCTTTTCTCATCCACTTAAAGCACGGAGACAAAGATCAATATTTCAGTGACACGTAATCTGGAAATCTTCTTCATGGTTGTCTGTTTTATTGTCTGTCCCTCACACAGTCCTAGATCTCCATGAATTTTTTTTTGTCTGTTATGGTTTTCACTGATTTGTTTTCCATGTCACCTGTACAATTTTGTTGTCTGTCTGTCTGTCTGTCTGTCTGTCTGCCTGCCTGCCTGCCTGCCTGCCTGCCTGNGTCTGTCTGTCTGTCTGTCTGTCTCTCTCTCTCTCTCTCTCTCTCTCTCTCTCTCTCTCTCTCTCTCTCTCTCTCTCTCTCTTTTATATTATAGCTTACCATTTCAAACAGTTTCATAAGCCTTGACAGTGTAAGTATATAAATTATGTAGTTGGAGCTTACCCTTTACGAAATATGAACTAAACAAAACAAAACATTGTTGCGTGACAAGCTTCAGAAGAGTCGTTGAACCTTTGAAAAGCAAAATTGGAACCTTCATCGCATAAAATTACCCAAACAAGGACACCTGGCTGAAGTCATAAGTAATAAAGTGAACAGAAAATCGATACTGGCTTATGTGTATAAACAATGACAGCGAACTTTTTCACTGCAACTCAGTTCAGCTTAGGCAGTTTTCGTGAGAAGAAATTAAAACTTCATTCTCTCCTCCTAATCCTTTACGAACGTCCTCGCTCTTGGAATTGTCAGAAAGGATTGAATGTTATAAAATGTGGGCATTCTGACATCTGTACTTTGAACAGAGTGGGCAAACGTAGAGATTCGGACTAGGGGCAAAGAGCTTACGTAACCAGGTACATGGAGTTCTTAGGCCTAAATATGTTTGCCATATACGTATATCTAACACTGGTATTGCTTTCGTAGAATGGGGGTAAAATAAAAATTCAGGTTTTGCTTCGTTTACGAGCCCCTGGTTTGATGATATCGGGAAGTAGTGTAGATACAAGATGCTCTCTTCCAATCGCCTGCACTCTTTTTCTGCCACTCCGCACCGCTGATCATGGATAAAATTCTTGATGACGTCAGCTCTGGCACAGGATGTTACATAACACACACACACACACACACACACACACACACACACACACACACACACACACACAGAGAGACACAGACGCACACACACACACACAAAGGGATAATGAGAAGGGAATATATCACAGATAACGCATAATTACACGAACGAGCAAATAGATAAACGAACGTTGAAGGAAAAAAAAACAACAAAAGAATGGAATTAGGAGACAGAGAGAGGAGGGATAACAGGAAACTTTAATTTGTCAAGAAATCGCTCCTTTGGGTCCGAGAGTATTGATTTTGTCTCTCTTGTAGGAGGTTCGATAGAAGACGGGCTATGACGTGCACACATCCTTAGGGGGGAAATACACAAGAAAGACGATACGGCACACATAAACACACACAAGTCTTTAATCATACGGCCCATGATTTATACGTGCGACAAGAGTATGAACTTTACATAGTAGTCTAGTAATAGTAGTCTAGAGACTGCATGTGTTCTATATTGAGTTTAGGAGTAAACATGCTTGTTTGCATTTTTGTAATCCGTGAAGGCCGCTACATGATCCAACACAGGATTTTAATATGCTTGCTTCCTCCATAGCCCTCTCTCCTCCCCCCTCCCGCTCCCTTCTCTCTCCTTTTCTCTCTCACCTCTCTCTTTCTTTGTCTCTGTTTCTCTGTCTCTGTCTATGTCTGTCTTTTCTCTCTCTCTCTCTCTCTCTCTCTCTCTCTCTCTCACTCTCTTTCTCTATCTCTCTCAGATATGGAATCCGTTTACAGTGAAAATAAGGTAAAAATTGTCCGCATCTAAGATGTATTGTCACTCCATTGGTGCGATTTACATGAGAGGTAATCGACAACCATTCGAGGTGAATATGTGCAACGCTGCAGATCACTGACTGATAAAATTTTAAATATGAGGTGGGACCCAAACATCCTTGGACTGTGCCTTTTAGAATTCGTAGTTTTACTCTGGATGTTTCTTCACTATTTTCGAAGTTATCCAGTTTGGAATCGGCATGATGATCCCAGTGCTGCTGACGTGTCCGAAAGCACCCCTGGGAGTCTTTACATATCGGTCTCTCAATAACAATAACAATAACAATAACAATAACAATAACAATAACAAGAGCGATTATTTATTTAGCTCTAGTAAATAATCTGCATGAGAGCAATGCATATAAGTAAGGGAATAAAGTGGAAACATCAATGGCTCATTGTGGTGTCTGTCTAAACACTGCTTGTAAATGTTGCTTAGTGTCGAGCCTCTGCGTCCAAGTCTTTGTCCCAAGGTGTGTTATGCTGTGGAAGTCTCACGTTGCTCGACTGTGGTTTTATGTTCTAACTTTAAGTCCATCTCCAAGACCATCGGGTGCATGTGACAGGTTTTAGTATAGGCCAGGGGGATTCACTCGCTAAGTTAAGTATTACCTGTAGGTTAGGACTGACACTAAGATATTGATGTATGTTGCTTATTAATTGTGGTCGTCTACCGTCTCTAGTACTAAGTTTTGAACAAGAATGAATCAGTTGGATGTTTGCCCGCCTTGTGTCAGTATCTCCGTCTTGTGAAGAAAGCCAGAAAACTATTTCTGTGTGTGTTGTGATTAAATATTAAACTGTATTAAAGTTTAAACCATTGCCTTTGACAATCTTTGCTTATATACAACACCACACTCATACGTTTAGAAAATGATATACTAAAATGAAAATTTTAATGGAAATATCTGTCATTTACGACCGGTAATAATGGCGGGGTATAAAATGTCATCCAGACGAGCACCTCACGATTCTGCCTATATGTTCTGTATTACTATAAATTTCCTTCTCTCCAGCTTAACTTTCATCTTTGGAAAGAGGAGGAAGTCGCATTGCAGGTCAGACGGTCAGTACATACATTGTAATCTCTAGGCGGTTGCGCGAAGTTGTGTGAGACCAAAGCACTGGGCGAAATGGCATAACAACACTAACTACTGCATAATGGCAACGTGCCAGTCCACTCCGCTCACAGATTTCAACAACTTCAGGCCCCAAACAACATGGGTGCTGTCCTCCACTCTCATTATTTACAGCACTTTGCTCCGTGTGACATCTTCTTTCTCACAAAGGCCAGCATGGTGGCCATGCGCAGGCTCTTACTTAGTGCTAAAGGCCGCAGATTCAAATCCTTCTGGCGCTGGGTTTCTCGGCCCTTGGTATTTTTTTCGCGGTGTTTAAAAGGCGCCAACTTGTCGTTGGCCCAACAAGTATTCAAGCTCCTCTCTGATATAGCCATGACTGTGCTGAAATAGGACGTAAAAACATAACTCAAACAAACACTTTCTAAAGTTGAAAGTTCAGCTGAAAGGAAGGAGATCTGAGCCTGCGGGAGAAATACAGGCAGAGGAGCAGTAGTGCTTGAGGTTACAGACCTGTAATAGGATTGGAACTTTTTTTCCTCTATGGGCTATATTAACATTTTGAGCTGCTCTCTGAACCCAAAGTTTTAGCTTTCACCCAAACCCATACCATATTGAAGCTCATTATGTGGCCCAAATTTTAAGACTTACCCAACCCAGCAAGCCCTTTGAAATTTTGAGCTTGGTTGCTATTTGTAAAAAGAGCCTACATTTTTCACTGGTCAACGCCAAACCCTTCCACTTCCGCCTGAGCACACCCTTGACCTGGCATTTCCAGCCCAGGGCTAAATAGTGCCTGGCAAAATATCAAAATTTCCCCTCTGGAGCCCTTATTACTGGAAGCAGGGCATGCCAAAAGAGGGAAAAGGGGAGATGAAATATAACCCCTAAGTCGTAGGACCTAAACATGGTAGTACAATTACAAAAGTGAAAGTACCATTACAGGCCTGTAACCAGGAGTGCTTGACAGTCTAACACCTAAGACTTCCAAGGGCGCTCATTCCTAGGTTTGACAGCAGCACTGGAATCATTGTGATGACTCCCGTAGTTGAAGGAATGTAACATCCACAGCTGAGTAAGTCTCCGAGATATAGGCACAGTCCGGGCACTTTTGGATCGCACCTCGTACAGTGTAGTTCGCTTAAAACACTTCGGGGGGACACAGAAAATGTGTTGTTACAGATTACCGAAGCATGAAGCACAGAAAATATGTAATTATCCCATCACTTGTATACAAGAAATTGATGCAGCTGTTTTTTTAAACCGAAAACTGCTATTATTATGCATCTTGTGATTTAATGGAGTAGGCTGTAATAATTGCGCTTATTTTTGCTTGCAGCCAACAACATTACGAGACAATTGCGGGTGTAACGCAAAAAAATTGTCTGAGGGCCATACAGAACAGGAACGTTAACAATTTGCATTTTACCTGTTACACATCGTCGTTGCCATGACAGAGTGTTGCATCGACAAATTTTCACATTCTGAGTTATTGGTATTTTGTGTGTCCCTTTCATGCCATAGCTTTATGTGTCAAAACATGACAGACGAAATCGCCAGAGTCTCAGAGTTATGCAATGGAGATCACTTTGCGGATGGAGCGCATCCTCAGGGTCGCTTAGAACGAACCGCCACAAACTGACCCATCGTGATTCGCCAGTTAGTAGCAGGGCTGGACATCGGCGGCCAGACCCACTGTGCAATCCACAAGCGATGAATCGCCACCTGTCACTCATAAAACTCGCTGTTGGGTTCTCGACTTTCGCATGTTAGGTGCAAAATGCCACAGGTGAGCTACGTTTGTGTAATCCATCTTCGTTTCTGGCCTCTTCGGTCGGCTCATGATTTCAAGTTAGCGTAGGTGCTAAATGACTTGAACTGAAGGGTAGCTATGTGAATTGTTTCCACGGTCGGTCTGACGGCGGTAGGAGCGAAATATGTCACCTTATTGCTCTGGCATTGTAAACCGAAGAGATAACAGTTAAATAAAACTCTGTTTCGTTAATGCGATAGACAGGCGGCGAATTTCTTTGATGCTATGGCTAATAACGAGCCATTGACAGGTCAGTTCGCATCCCCAGCCCCATCTACTGAAAACTATTTAGTGTTCTTCATTCTCAGTCATCAAATTAATATCAGCTGAGCTGATTGAATCACGTTTGAATCAATCAACAATAAAGATGAATCACTTTGGCGTTATTTTTAATTGGAACATGGATACTTCCATAAACATCGTCAGTACAAAGACCTGAGGAAGATGAGCGGCACGCAGAGGTTCCAGACTGGATCTAATGTTGAAAATGTGGTGGTCTCCACATGGGAAGTTTACCCAGGTGAAAGTACTTCCTGACATCACAGTGGAACAGATGCACCAGATGTTTCAGGAAGAGAATGGACAAGAGAATGGAGTCAATTATGAATTCTACCGAAACATGTTCCATGAAATGAAACTAAAAGCGCATAAACCAATGAAAGACATGTGTGGCCTGCGCGTCTCCTGCAAAAAGACCAAGATACCTGATAGAGAGCTTGAAGAACAGTTTGGAATCAGGTAGAGGCGAGGCGATGGGTGCCGACGCAGAGGTCGCGGGTTCGATTCCCACCACATGACTTTCTTTCTTTTTTTCATTTTCTCTCTGCATTTGTCTTCGTGAGCACTTCCCCCTTTATCCTACTTGACTTCAATTAGCTATTGGTCAAACCAGCAGCGTTATGCTGTTGACTTGAGCAGTTTTGAATATCAAGGGCAATTGACTCCCAAATAAATGACTGTATTTCCAGCGGAGTTAAGTCAGCAATCAATGTTTATGTTCTAGTAGAGGAGAGAAATATCTGATGCAACTGAAAAAAAAAAAGCAGCAAATCTAATATGCAGCATTTCCCTATTAGATCGCTTTCCCACCGACCCCCCCCCNCTGCCCCCCCCCCCCCCCCTCCACACACACACACATAAATGCCAGATATCAAAACAAAACAAAAAAATCACCCATGCTACGCCCCTGGCTGGCCTTGAAATGTGCATCTTTCTGGATTTATGAAGAGTCTTGACGAATCACACAATTATCCTCTAGTGTTTGATATCTGTTAACTATGAAAAGGTTCTCAAAGTAATAGGCTAGACTATGTGCAAATCTTCTGTGTGTCAAACGTCGAAATTCAAGACGATAACAGATCCACCATTTTTGTCAACTTATTTACCCTTATATATTGTATTTTTAAATAGCAAATACGTTTTCCAGCGTTGATGCATGTCATTAGACTTAAATTACTATTTATACCAGGTAATTGTAGTCTCTCAATAACCCGTTATTTAAAAAGGGCGTTAACTTTTCGATGTAAAAAAACAGAACTAGGTCAACCCCGCACTGTTATCGACATACCCTAATCACATAACAGAACCCTATAAAGCTCCGTTATTTATTGTCCCCTGTAACTTGTATAGTACGAGAGTTTACCCAGTTCAGTTTATTGCATCTTGAAAGGAGATGGGCCGAGATAACGTGTCAATTTCAACCGCAGTTGTACATCAAACATTCCATTTTTTTTTATGGCCAGATTAGGGTGGAGCACAAACTAGATTGTCAGCTTGAGTGTTGATACGCAATGATATTCAAAATTGCCCTTAAACGGCGGCTGTTGGGGCTGGCACTGCGCCCAGCGATTATGGCATTAACTTTTGTTTCCCGA
>JAWQUT010000543.1:14961-26203 GCA_033807755.1 Ellobium chinense | reverse complement strand
TGGAGCGGATGAAATGTGGAAGATGGGCAAATCAGATGGAGAATGTATTACTGAGGGAGAAATGTGAGCAAACAGATATATGTATTCTGAGTGGAAAGTTGAAGTGAGTGACAGACCAGAGAAACGGAGCGATAGAGTGAGGGTGGACGATTTTTGTATTATCTTATTACTTGTATTATTATTATTATTATTATTATTATTATTATTGTTGTTGTTGTATTGCATTGTACCTTAATTTGTTTTGTAAATATGTTGGAATTGGCCGCAGTGCCTGCAATAAACGACCGAACTGAACTGAACTGAGTTAACGGGTCTGAGGCTGCTTGAATGTAGGATCCTTCTACACAGGCTCTGGTGGTAGTGCAGGGGATGTGGTTGTGGTTGTAGTCTAGGATTGTAGTGGAGCAGTGTGGTCGAATAGTTGCGACGTTGGATTCAAGATTTAAAAAGGTCGTGGGTTCGATTCCCGACCACGGTCATGTTGTATGTTCATCGTGTTTTATTTCATCCATATGTTCCTCAGCATATCCGTCTGTAAAATTGGTACCTGGCTACTGGCAATGAAAGATATTGCCATCATGCTAATGATCAGCTCCTCCAAATTACAGCGGCACTGTATACTTCCCAGGGAGTTGATTAAGTCCTAGAGTGATCCGACCTGCTGGGGGTAGGGGCTTTATAATGGTATTAAGTCAGTGAGAGGGCATTAGCCTGCATACGAGACTTATATACCGCATAATAATAATAATAATTATTATTATTATTACTATTATTATTATCATTATTTATTATTATAGAAACATGGGAGGGCTTGCAAATACATGTAGGGAGAGAGTAAGGAAATTGTGGGGATATGGCGACGCAAGGGTGTCCAGGAGGAGTTAATGAAAAAGGTACTGTATTTGGGGTACACGGAGTTCTTGAGGTTCAGAATGGAATCGATGATGCAAAACGAGAGGGCTGAAGAGCGGAATTGTGGCTACGTGTAATTGAAGAGCGTTTTTTCCAAAACTCGTTATGTGGTCTCTGAATATTTTTGAAATAAAGGGAAATAACATTAAGGTAATAATTATTGTTCTTCTCATATATATTTTTATTTACTGACAAATGACGTAGAATTTGAAGGAGTGTAGATTTTGAGCTCTATTCAGTTTTGAATGAATTAACACAGAAATGCATTTTGAGTACACCTCCAACTCATTTTTGGACGACAGTGCCAACTACAGTACTGAGTTTTGGAAAACCGCTCTTCAATTTGGAAATGCTATGACGGTGATGGAAGACAAGGGCAGTGATAGAAATATTATGGCAGGACCATAATTATGAATTATGAAAGACAGGGGATTCAAATGCAGAGAAGTGTGTAGAGTTGAGGAGAAATGGTAGAGGAGGGGGTGTGAGGATCGGGGTAGAGGATGGGTACATGTATGTGCAACAATGACTGGAACAGTAGCTGACTCGTAGGACTTGCGCATTAACGATGTGATCTCTTCTTATCATCATAGGAATTACAATAACTCTGCATGTTGAACGCTACTAAGAGCTGCAGATTTAGAGAGGTACCAAGGAGGTATGCGGGTATAAGGTAGTGCGGGGTGCAAGGGGGCTGGTGGGCATCGAGCCAATCCAATTATGTCAAGAGGGCAAACTGGTTTACATGCAGGCCAAAGTGGTGGAACAATATGGCCCAAAATACCCAACTTAAGCTGATGTAAACATTGTTTGCAAATGGGACCGAGGTCATCTGCAGGTCTTGTTGTCGCCGAAAAGGGCACCCACTCAAGTCGACATGACATACACAAAACACAGACGGACAGACAGACAGATAGACAGACGGACAGACAGACAGATGGGCAGGCAGGCAGGCAGGCAGGCAGGCAGATAGATGGGCGTGCAGTCACTCATTATAAATATAAAGCTTCAGTCATTCCCTTTTGTTGTTGATGTTGTTGTTGTTGTTGTTGTTGTTGTTGTTATTGTTGATGTTGTTGTAATTGTTATCTATTAGTAGTGACCATAGCGGTGGAAATACGATAGAGAATAAGAGATCGGGGACTGAGGTCATACAGTGTGTAGGCTTAGCGAGTTTCTCGGGTATGATGTTCAAGGAGGTGTGGCACTATAGCAGTTCATTCTAAAACGGACATTAATAATTGAGAACTTGCGCATTAACGAAGGGATCTCTTACCATCGTAAGAATTACATTAGTGCATCGGTGCTGAATGCACCCTTAGTAGCGTTTAACATGCAGAGTTGTTGTAATTCCTATGATGATAAGAGATCACATCGTTAATGCGCAAGTTCTACGAGTCAGCTACTGTTCCAGTCATTGTAATCAGGATGATGTACAGTTACTTTGAGGTACATAATTATACCTTTCATCCAGAATCGGTTTTCCAGTTCAGAATATAATTACAATGTTTGATATTTAATTCCACCACCGCTGTTCACGAGCGTTTCATCTCTTGTTCCAGTTTATTGATTACGGACGCAATGAATATCCTATGTTAATTTGTGCTGTTTACCTGGACCGATCATAGAGCGAGATAACTGACAGAGTGTGATCTTTTTCTGTCTTCACTCAGAAGTTTTCTGCGGGAACTGTAAGATGTCCTCCTGAAGTAATGTTGGCTTACACTCAGAGGCGGATTTAGGAATGGGCCGGACGGGTCATGGTCCCGGTGTACCGTGATCAGCTTACCCCCCTCAATCATTACCCCCCGGTAATCTGATACCGGTATCAAGCTACCCCCCGGTAATGATTGAGGAGGGTAATTTGATCGCGGTACATACCGGGGGTAATTCTATTCCTTTACACCGGGCCTCGGGGTTTCCGTGGGCTTCGTGTCAGAGGTCAAAAAAATATGTTTAAGGAGTTTAAAAAATCGGGAGAGAAAGAGAGTGAGAAAGGCTGATGAAGGGGGTCCCACACCTAAATCCCAAATCCGCCCCTGTAAATTCAAGCAACTCTTCAGCTGACTTCGTTAGGCACGAGCGAATTTAAAACACATCCCTTCTGTGTATCACAATTGGGGTATTCAAAACCTTACCAGGAAAGAAAAAAATGATTCTAAGACCTAAAATCACACGTGCCGTCTCCTTGGTTGAAGGACCCGCGTACCTGAATTAATACTGACACAGCCACTTTCATGCACACTGCTGGAGTTTGACTTTAAAAGACCGGATATCCACTGTTGTTAAATCAAAGTAAATAGTTATGTATGTATGTATGTATGTATGTATGTATGTATGTATGTATGTATGTATGTATGTGTGTGTGTGTGTGTGTGTGTGTGTGTGTGTGTGTGTGTGTGTGTGTGTGTGTGTGTGTGTAAACAAAGCAATTTGTAGCAGCTAGAGGTATACGGTTTTGTAATATTCGACTATCTCCCTCCTTTATTTACGACATTAGTTCTAGAACCAGGTTGTCAGAATCGCTCTGTTTTAAAGTAGTAGTCAGTGCCATTGACTCAGTTTCGATGACACTCGGATAGAACAATCTTTAAGCAAAAACTCTAGAATAGAATTGGGAATTCACGCGTCTGCGTTTTAGAGTCTTTGCCGAATGTTCTAACTGCGGCAAACCATTCCTGGAAGCGGGGAAAGTTAAAAGTTTGAATCCTTCTCCTGTTAAAGGAGATTAAAAAAAAACTTGGGGAGGATTGGGGATGGGGGCGAAGAATGAGAAACCATTTAATAAGTGCTGAACAATAAGCCTTGGCAGGATTCGGATCTCGAGTCGATAATTGCAAGTCCTAACTCAGCAATCTATATGAACCGGATCCTCGTTAGGAATCGGTTCTTTGTACAGAGATGACACCTTAGATTCGTTTCATCCTGGTGTCATATATATGATAGACAAGTCTAAACTTGCAACGAGTGAGAGCAGGACTTGGAACCGTGATCCTTGCGCCAACGTAGGACCACTAGTCCGAGTCCCGAATTCCAGAGACGGCCAGAGAATAAATATCCCTCTTCCCCTTTAAAAAAAAAAGTACGCACACTTTTCCTACTCACGCCTACCCCCCTCACACATACACACCTACTTTTCTGTCAAGGACAAAGAATCGATATCGAATCCGGATTTACGAGTCCCCTGAAGCTGCGGGCTCGAATTGGCATGTTTCTTTAAATTTGAGTTTTGCCCAGGCTTACTGAACGAGGGCGTGCCTCTGACAACTCTCAACCCCTGTCACTTCGGTCACCGCCAGTGAATGCATCCTCTGTACGAGGTGCGATCCAAAAGTCCCCAAACTGCGCCTATAATATAAAGGCTTGTAGACTATGTCCAGGTTTTATATTCCATTACCACCCTGAAAGTGTTCATTTTGGTGTCACCACAGTCAGGGTTGCTGGCAAGTCTAGAGACACTCCTAGAAGTCTAAATATGTCTGCATGTCAAGCACCATCTGCGGTTCCGCCTATATCTCTCTGATATCAAATTTCATTCCTTTCTGCTGAATTTTCATCTTTGGGAAATGGAAGATGTGACAGGGAGCAAACTCCGGCAAATCCAGAAGATGGGGTCAATGATTACGTTGTGTAAGGAATGAACTCTGTGGGAAAAGTGCGCTGGCGCGATGTCAAAATGCAGCAGTCAATCCCTGTTGTGCCTGCAATCTCTTTCGTCTTATCACTTGACGTAACCACCTCAGGACCCCGCAGTGAAAGTCGGTATTGACCGTCTGACCTGCAGACAGCGAGACGCAGCTTCTTTCTCTTTCCAATGGAGAATGCTCAGAAGTGCAGAAGATAAAGAGATTCAAGATAACAGAGATGTAGACGAACTCGCAGATGTAGCTTGACATTCTGACACATACAGACTTTCAGGGGCGTTTCTAGGCTTGGCAGCTGGCAGCTACCCTGAAACGATTGTGCTTACTGCCGACTCCCAAATGGACTACTCCGAAGGTATGGAGGAATGTAATACCTAAAGAAAACCTACGAGATTTTATAGGCATAGTTTGAGGACTTTTGGATCGCACCTCGTAGCAGTTTTGTGTTTGCTATTATTCCTGTTTTTGCCCACAATCATCGTTGTATCTGCCTTTCATTATTTCTGATTCCGAACACAGGCCTTCCCACTTTATATGCAGTCGCGCGAACTTCCCTTCACAGTATTACGAACAAGTGTATAGACAAGCAGTTTTGCTTAGAACCATTGTTACAAGCTGCAAAACAGGTGGTTTTTTTGTAGCTTTCATGGTTTTGTTGATGCACTGTTGCAGATGTTGTTGTTACTAAAGGCAGTGGTTATACAACACGACAAAACATGCCATTTCATGTGTCTGTTTATCGATGTCAGTTTGGTACAAAGATCTACTTTGAATAGTGTAACCACGAAACACTGTAGGCCATCTTGGTGAAACAGAAAATAGGGCGCCAACTCAGTAAGGGTTTGCCAGGAAGTTTCTCATAAAGGTTTCTACTTTCATATATATATGTAGTTTGCGTGGTGTCATACGCTAATCACGTGAATTTGAAAGAGATCAGTCTCGCACAGATGCGATTTGCAACTGCAGTGGAATCACGCAAGTTGCTGATAGCTTGGAGGGCTTCTCCATATCTTTGATTTCTTTTACATGTATGTGAGGCTAGAATAAGAAGATGGCGCTGGTGGAATCGACCCGACTCCCAGGAAATATTATTGCCTTAGACCTAGTTTTAATAAATGAAACCACGCTGTTTATCGCAAGCTCCGCTTAATGTCAATTTTCATTGCTCCCGTGGAGCTGCAGTTTAGGCGATTGTATTATGGGTTTGAAAATACGATAATGATGAGCGGTCATGTACAGGATTCCAATTATCTCACACTAAGTATTCTAATCTACAGCTCTGTGCTAATCCATAAAGAGATTTCATGAATCAAATCAGCCACTCGTATTCTATCATCTACTACAGCTTACTTATTTGAGAGCTGACGCATTGACGATGGGATTTCTTACTTTCGTAAGAATTACACTGATTCTTTGGTGCTGAATGCACCGTAAGTAGCGTTTAACATGCAGATTTAACTGAATTCATATAAAGGTAAGACATTCCATCATTAATGCGAAAAGCGAAAATTCTCAATTCTCATAATTTTCTGCTGTCAAGCAAATCCGAGAAAAATGAAGACAAGTGCAAGATGGGTTTGTGCCATCATTTAACATGTCCTATAGTTCCGTCTAGGCTTTTAAATTCCTTCTTAGGTAATAAGCATTTCAAAGTCGAGTATTTTGGTGAATAGGTCAGGGGTAGTAAGTAACACTAACAGGTGATGAACATACCCTCTGGTTCTCTTTACTTAGATCTCCCGGTGTAGATTACCATCCTAGGAACAGCGCAGGTCTGGAACTTCCGGTTCCTTGTGTTCTCAGTCTTCCAGGAGAATGAGGGGCCGGAAGATGTGGGGAACAATGTAAGCAAAAGTAACGCATTGAAAGAGCCCTTTAGTCGTTATTTGTATTGGGATTCTCACGACCAGGACGTTTACTGGCGGTACAATTAAAAACTAGCACGATTTAGGAAACTAGCATACAGGAGCGGTCATCAAGATACGAACATAAAGTCTGATTCTAAAAATTCCAATTCATTATATTGCCGATTTTTATTCTTTTTACCAGTTGTTTGTAATATCTACAGCGCCATTACAACGGAATGCCAGACATAATCCTTTTCATATTCAAAACAGTAGACTATGGCAGCTTGCTTTCTTTACTCATGTAATTAAAATGATGGATCGTAGAAGAACGTGAATTCAGGTTGAATAAGATTCATGCATTCCCGCATATATATGCTCTAATCATCTACCGTGGTCATAGTCATACTATTAATAGCACCCAGGACTTTCATTTGCGGGGTATGTCGGTGCATGCTCGCGTGAAACTTATTGCTGTCTATTTGTGGCCTTGTTGCTGCGATCAATGCTGTCAGTTTGTCCTGTAAATTCTCTGTTCAAGCATGGCAATCTCATTCATAGATTGGCCAATAATTCTGTTGCATAAGGTCAAGACGGTGCCTTACATTAACCTTCAGTGTTTACTTGTTGGTTGATATACAGCATCATCATTGCACGCCTGACAGCTCCATACGTGCTCCGTACACTGGTTCAGAACCCAGTGAAGATTTTATCTACTAGCTGTTCTTGTTATTGTCTGATTATGAATCCTGCTTGAGCTTCCTGCAAGCTTGCCTTGTGAACTCTACCCCTCCCCCACCCCCACCCCCGGGGTCACATGCACCTATTTCCAACATCAGTATTAAAGAATGATTTTTGTGTCTTTTCTTTTTCCCCTTCCTCCCTTTCTCACAGGGGCGTAGACAGAATGGTTATTTTTGGGTAATCTAGCACTTCCAACCAGCTGTCTGAAACCGTCAATGGCCGACTGGGGTTAAGTGTTCGCATAAGACAGAACATTTATCACAGACTGCCTCGGTACTGGATATACACGGGTATTATAACTGTCATCAGCCTTACTTTTAAAAAAAAAAACCCAAAAAATCTGGTATTCGGCTCCAAAAGAGCCAAGTCTGGCAACCCTGAGAAAAACCCGGGAAGCCGTTCACGGAAAAATTCTTGCCATTCTTGTGCCAAAAGAAAAAAAAATCAGTCCACAGAGCGGGTAATCTAGCTTTCCCTCAGATTACTGGCCACCTTTTTTAAAAAATAGATTCTCTCGTGACACAGTCTTGGATGCAGTACATTGTGCATATGGTAGCGCTAAATCTGTGAGACAGTGTACGGGTTTCCAGATTATCGGCGGGTAAAACTAGCTAACTGTGACAAAGTCGTGTGGTCAATCTTTGTAAATGACTTGTAGATGAAATAATAATATAGTATAATGAGCATGATGTTTAGAAAATTTTACAAAATATTTCGGGTTAGTTAAATTGTATTGGATAAATTCGACAATATATCGGTAATTTCGGATTCGTAGATTACATGATTACTCCCCTGTTCCCTCAATACTTTCAACACATCTGCTTTGTCGAGTTTAAAATGTCCTTAGTATCCTGCATAAAATATCACCTCGAAATATGAAACCAAAGCTGAAGAAACGGACTTGTGAATGTCAGACTGACATGCATTGCGGATATGACGTAGACAAAATAATTGCTTTATCACGAGCCTTGAGTCAGGGGAAAATGGAGCCCATGAAGCGCGAGTTCGAAGGGTTAATTTTATCAACCGGTAAACTATCAGTAATTATCGGTGGGCATGAACCATAAAGTGTGTTTGCTGAGGGAGGCCCGGAAAACTTTTCTCGTCCGTGGTCCTTGATTGTTATGAGATCAGGGCTGACAGATCTCTTCAACCCTATTGATATTCGGGGCATTCTAAACATGAGGTTATTATCCTACGTGTTCAACCACTGCCCTGTATGGTAACAATGATTATGGGCGCAAATTGTTATCATGGAAGGGGAGTTTCCCTCCACTCATACATTCTGGAGCTAGACAGAAAGGGTGGAGTGCCCACTGATCGGTCGGATTCGAATCCATCGGATTCTCTTGCCCTGAATGCAAATTCGGATTCAAATGCTAAAATTGGTTTGGATTTGGATCCTTTGGTTTACGGGAAACCAGGTCAAATAAAAAATAAAAAACCGAGAAGATAACTTTGGTTTAAGTCGTTTTAAAGATTGGGTCTCTGTCTGAACGTACAAGTGTAACCCGTACCGTTTATAGTAAAAGGAGCAGACTAAAGCATGGCCTGTACGTATGTAGCTTTCATTTGGCGCCGTGTGTCATGAATGATGAGATGCACTCTCTCTCTCTCTCTCTCTTTCTCTCTCTCTCTCTCTCTCTCTCTCTCTCTCTCTCTCTCTCTCTCTCCTTTCTTCTTTTCTCCTTATCCCAATTTTCGACCTCCTAGTCACGGCTCTGCATCATGTTATACAGCGGAGTACAAACGATGCCCCTCTCCTACCCCGGATTCGAATCTGTCGAATCCTAGCTCTGGATTCGAATCCGGATTCGAATATAGCAGGATTAAAATCTGTCCAGTTCTGTTCATTACTGGTCGTCTCAAGTCACCCTCATTTCCTCCTTGACAATTTCCGCACTGAGTATATTATTACATACGGAACAGTCTGCCCCTTTTACTAGTAATACACTTTATGGCAAGTTTCTAAACCTCAATATTATTAAGAACCCGAAACAATGTCCTGTATTAACCAAAGCTCCGCTTAATCACACCGTCCGCCCAGTAGCAACTTTTCGCATGCTCATCTGGACGAGTCGCAAATAAAAGGAGTTGATCGTAAAATTATGTAGCCTATGGTTAAGGCAAATGTTGGAAGGTCTGATATATAGAGGAGATGACTGGAAGGATCTTGAAGAGGTAATTTCCTCATCCTTTGACAGCTGTTGTGCGTTTTATGACTGGCCGTTTATTTGCTGGTCCTTTGGCATTTAAGAGGACAGACGGAGTAATGTTGGTTCGACTATAATGTTTATTGGTTAATCATACATCAGTCATAAATTTTGGCAGAGATATTAGGATAACTGTACAGGATTCTCAGTTTAAGACAAAAAAAAAACAAACAACGTGACACGAAGTTCCTACGGCTGTTAAAAAGAACAAGCGGATAATGTCATTAACACTTCTTATTTGTTTTGTTTTAGATTGTTTTGTTTTCGCTTGTCTTCAGATTTTTCGAGAAAGGACAGGGGTAGAAATTAACATATTTCTGTATCTGCTCGGTATGTGAACATAAATATTATGTTCCACGCTGTAACCATAAAAATGGTTATGAGAGTAGCGTTCTCTCGACCTGCCTCGTTCACGTCGCAGCAAACTATGCACTAGATGAGTCCGCGTCCGCGGTAATGCCTCTCGCTTATTATTATCAATTGGTTACTTCTCCGTGCTGTTAGCCAGGGACGCTCCCATCTTCCATATAAAAAATATCTTTGAAGTGAGATCGTATAACACTAAAAGAGTCAGTATGTTTTATGACCCTACGTGTCAACACGGACTATTTATGAATGAATTTAGCTGTAATTATATTCACGCTGACAACATAAAAATGCAGGTTAAAGCATTCCAGAACACAGTATTAGCTCTAACAGAAAAAGTGATGACAACTTAGAAAAAAAAAAGATAACCCAAGGTATTCCTTTATGTGAACTGAGAGGTAAGATACTATATTTCAAAATATTTAGAGAATTTCAGCTCCATAGCGCAGCCGCGAGATTTACTTTTATAGTAAGCCCACAGTTCACATCGTTCATGTGTAGTTAGGGCCTAGAAGCAAAGATTATTTATCAGATAACAGTCTTTGTTGTAAGGTTGAATATCAGAAAATCGAGGAGTGGAGAAAATGGAATCATATAGTCATTTGAAATGACTGTGTGATTCCATTTTCTCCTCATTTCAAACACTGTGAAGTAGAGTAACCTCAGAGCACGCCAGTTGAGCTGTAAAACAAATCGCAGTAAAATAAAAAACTAATTTCTGACCTTTCTCATCTTTTGGAAACCGAGCAAAGGACAGATCATAACTTTTTCTTTTGAGTTGGAGCCTATACACCATTGTCAACAATACCCTATGAGACCCGTGTTTCACTTTTCCCGTTAGTGGGTGCTAAGTTGTATTATGGCCACTTTTTATGCCAAGTGTCTCATCTTGTTAATTTAAAGTCTTTTGTCATACTCTCAGTGAAATTGTTAGTGTGAAGAGGTCTCACTCCTGAAACTTTTTACGACCTTTTGGTTCTAAAGCTCGCCCATGAATGCCGAAAATGTGATCTGAACCGGTTTAAAGGTCTAAACAAAAAGATGTCAATAGTCTGTTTGCATACGACCTCATTTTTTTTACTACGGTTCTATACGACGACAACACCGGTCACAATGAATGTGTGAGGACTTTGAAACGAAATGTGGTTCTGCCTAAGCTCTACACAAAACTTTCTGAAAGATATGCAACGAATCTATTAAATAAAATCAATAGTTCCTCGGGACTATAATATGAGGCTTTGATAGGTGATAGGTGGGTCTTGTATCGAGCTGGGATGAATGTATGATCCTTTTATCAGGGGAAGATGTTGCCATGTTACTGTATTATTTTCCTTGTATTTTCCCCAGCTGAGAGAAAGGCTTCCTTGGGCAGGGACTGGCATCCAAATTGTTTGAGGTGTAACCAGTGTGGGAAAGTTCTATCACCTGGACAACATGCAGAGGTTTTTATACATCTCTCTCTCTCTCTCTCTCTTACACACACACACACACACACACACACACACACACACACACACAC
>JAWQUT010000543.1:0-10538 GCA_033807755.1 Ellobium chinense | reverse complement strand
AGAGAGAGAGAGAGAGAGAGAGACAGAGAGAGAGAGAGAGAGAGAAAGAGAGAGAGAGAGAGAGAGAGAGAGAGATGCTCAAGGTTAGAGTCCAGATTGTTCTCCCGAGGGAGCTCGACTCAAAATATGGAAAGAAAAAGATGACATAGTCTATGTACGTGGGGAAGAGAGAAGGAAGGCAGTTGGAGATTGACCCCGAAGGGACGAAAAAACTACATGGTCTTGAGGGTGGGTGTTTATGGGATGAAATTTCATAAAATCGAGTACTCAACGCGTAATTTTTGGGCGACCTTTGGACTCATTCACCTATTTAAGGACGAGAGAGTGAAGAGAAGGGATGGGGCGAAATAGACAGACACGCGAAGCAGACCTTGGTCCGTCATTGCCCTTTTTCCGCTTTACTTACAGACCGCAAAATAAGTTCCAGAATCAGCCCCACTTGAAGTTTATGGTACCGTTGATATCGGTCAGGGAGAATGTTCCTCACCTCCTCTCCCTCCATCCCTTCCAAGCCTACAAAATATAATAGAAGAAACTATCTCACTTTATGAACATCTATTTAAAAAAAAAAAAAAGGAAAAAGATTTTACCTCGTACTGCATAAAAGAAAGAAAAACAAACTTTGGTCAGTCATTTAAACCAAGATTGAAATCTTAAACTTAAAGGATATCATGCCTGTTTGGACGGACTTAAATATGTTATTACAGCAGTCTACAGGTTATAAATCGCGATGCTGGTTCCATGAGACTGCAGAGATAAAAACTCTTGCGAAATGCTGAAAACGTTGCGCAGGTAGATAGATCGTCTCTTATGAAACCATCGTTTTCAATCAATCAGAACAGTTCTCGAGATAATTACAAATATTTACAAACACAGAGGCTTCACAAACACAGTCCTCGACAAACCTATAATTTTAGCAAAGGCGAGTGAACCGCGCTATTCTGGCTTAACGTTGTACACTTTTTTTTTTTTTTACAGTGACCGCGCTATTGGGAATGTCAGTTTGAGGTACTGTCTTGAGGTACATCCGGCCGCAAATGCGCATGCAGCTACTGTGTTTTTTAGAATCTCCTACGTCAAAGCACGTCGGTGTTTTATAAGCATGAAGAGATCCCACTTCTCAAACTTTTGACGACCTTTTTGTGCTGTAGCTCGCACTTGAATACCGATAATGTGTTCAGAACGGGTGTAAAGTTCTGAAGAAAACGGTATCAATAGCCTATTCGTATATGACCTCATTTTTGAAAGACGAACCCACCAGTCACAGCTGGTGACCCTCAAAATTCCTCCCTCCCCTTCTCTCTTCTTGCCCCCTCCCCCCGCCATTTCTTCAGCAACATGACCAACATAATCCTGAATTTAGACTTTGTCAGACCCATGGTTCTCAAATCCATGTTTCATCTTTACATATATACATAGATCTCTCTTAAGACAAAAATCTACTTCTTAAGACATTGCTCTTGCATTAAAAAAGTTATAACACCGATCCATACCTATATTAAGACGATAATGCAAAGTGGACGTACAAAAAAAAAAATACATTGAACAAAATGGGTCTCTACATTTTATTTGGTCTCGGTATTTATGGAAATCCGTTACAAATTTTGTATATAATGAGCTAATTCATACCCGGTTCTGCACGAGTTGCACTTAATGACGAGCTGCCACTGTCCTCACAGGTCGATCAATGTGTATACGCAAAACTGAAAAATCCCTTTGAGCTAAAAGTTCTTGCACAGCTAGATATGTAGATACAGTCATTTATTTTGGTGAAATTGTGGTGTATCGCGCGTCCACATAATAACATGTGCATCATCATCATCATCATCACCTATACAACATTATTTTGAACACTACAAGAGAGAAAGTGTTAATGTTAGAATAAAAGTGAAAAGATTTAATCACTGACGCCAAACAATTAATACGTAATGATAACTGATAATTTTTTTTACACACACANGAGGAGGGGAGGGGGACAACTTGAGAGAAGCTTTTCATATCATTGCCAAATCTACAAAAAGGCACCAATTTAAATTAAAATTCTCTCTCTCTCTCTCTCTGTGTCTCTCTCACGCACGCACGCACGCACGCACGCACGCACGCAAGCACGCAAGCACGCACGCACGCACGCACATACATACATACATACATACATACATACATACATACATACATACATACATACATACATACAGAGAGAAAGAGAGAGAGACAGAAAGAGAAAGAGAGAGAGAGAGAAAGAGAATGCCAGTGTTCAAAACCGGAAAATAGACGATAATAACTACAGGATTTAACCAGCATCTTTTTGCTGTTCTGTTTCTCTGCCATGCTTACTAATGTTACGTTACAGTGTGAAGCGAAACAGGCAATGGTTAACTTGTTTAGTGCTTGCAACCTCACTCTTTCATTCTCGTGAACAGTGGCAGGACCTTTGTGTCTCACTGGCAAGTTGAACTGATAAAGGCGGTACTGATACCTTTCTCGTAATGTCCAGTTTGATGTTGATGTCGTCATCCATATCTGTAATTTAATACTAACATTGTTATCGCTATCTGCATTTATATTCTGATATCGTCATCCATATCTTTATATTGGTACTGATATTATCATCCATATACATGTGTATCTGTTTGAGTTTGATATCGTCTTTCACATCAGTATCGCTATCCAGATATCCACTTTTATACAAAAGCTTATTACAAAAACTGTGTATGGGTGTAATCTACCCAGTCCGTTTTTTCTCTATATAAAAGTATACGGGTGTAATCCACCGAGTCAGATTTTTCTCTATATAAAAGTGTACGGGTGTAATCCACCCAGTCAGATTTTTCTCTGTATAAAAGTATACAGGTGTAATCCACCGAGTCAGATTTTTCTCTATATAAAAGTGCACGGGTGTAATCCACCCAGTCAGAATTCTCTCTATATAAAAGTATACGAGTGTAATCCACCCAGTCAGTTTTTTTTCTCTTTATAAAAGTGTACGGGTGTAATCCACCCAGTCAGTTGTATCTCTATATTAAATGGTACGGATGTAATCCACCCAGTCAGTTTTTTCTCTTTATAAAAGTGTACGGGTGTAATCCACCCAGTCAGTTTTTTCTCTATATAAAAGTGTACGGGTGTAATCCACCCAATCAGTTTTTTCTCTATATAAAAGTGTACGGGTGTAATCCACCCAGTCTGTAGGAATCAGGTGCTAAATATGTCAGTGGGGAAAGGGTTAATATCGCCACTCATATCCTCAGTTTGATACTGCGTCGTCCGTCACATATCCAATTTGATACGTGTTATAGATCGAGCCCCAATGTCTTCCTGAGTTTTATGTTTTTCCCTTTTTTTTTTTCAGCACAAAGGTCTTCCCTACTGCCATAACCCGTGCTACAAAGCATTATTCGGACCCTCTATATTGGGCTATGGCTCTAATATATCCTCACCAGCTAACTTTGCAAAGGCGGAGCCAGCAACTAGAGTGGTTAATGACCATGGACACGGTGGCCAATTCAAGAGAGAGATATTCAACAATAAGTCTATATATTCGAACAAGAGTGCAATTAGCCAGATAGCAGTACCTATACGGCAGAAGAAGGCGGAGGAGAAGAAGAAGGCGGCACCTAATAAAAAGCTGTAAGTACCAGTATTATGAATATAGTTGGATCCAGGGGTGGATCCACAAATATGAAGAAGGTGGTAGTGGGTGGTGTCCCAAATTACTGACGTTGTCCTATGGGACGTGANTATAAAAGTGTACGGGTGTAATCCACCCAGTCAGTTTTTTCTCTCTATAAAAGTTTACGGGTGTAATCCACCCAGTCAGTAGGAATCAGGTGCAAAATATGTCAGTGGGGAAAGGGTTCATATCGCCACTCATATCCTCAGTTTGATACTGCGTCGTCCGTCACATATCCAATTTGATACGTGTTATAGATCTAGCCCCAATGTCTTCCTGATTTTTATGTTTTTCTCTCTTTTTTTTTTCAGCACAAAGGTCTTCCCTACTGCCATAACCCGTGCTACAAAGCATTATTCGGACCCTCTATATTGGGCTATGGCTCTAATATATCCTCACCAGCTAACTTTGCAAAGGCGGAGCCAGCAACTAGAGTGGTTAATGACCATGGACACGGTGGCCAATTCAAGAGAGAGATATTCAACAATAAGTCTATATATTCGAACAAGAGTGCAATTAGCCAGATAGCAGTACCTATACGGCAGAAGAAGGCGGAGGAGAAGAAGAAGGCGGCACCTAATAAAAAGCTGTAAGTACCTGTATTATGAATATAGTTGGATCCAGGGGTGGATCCACAAATATGAAGAAGGTGGTAGTGGTGTCCCAAATTACTGACCTTGTCCTATGGGACTGTGAAAGGTGAAATTTATACTGCAGTCTTCCCTGCTTTATCATAGTTCCGGATAATCACAACTACCACTTAACTGCAACATTTTCCACATAACAAATTGCAATAATATGACATAAAAATTCACTGGATAACTGCAACTTTTCTCATGCTCCCAAGGAATTGCAATGAAGTGGAGTTGACGGTAGTATTCACAGCACTAATTATAAAAAAAAAACCTGGGGAAGGAGGAATACATGAGCTCATGTTGACCTCCCCACCAACCTCCCAATTACCGGAACCTGACAACCTCCAGTCACAATCTTCTAGTCTCCAGGATGTTATTGTAAAGCTCCAGTCTAGAGCTTGCCCCTGAAATTCCAGACCGTGGGGGTTTTGGTCGTTACTGATGTCTGTTGTTTCTGGAAACAACGTTAGTGCACTCAGGGTAGCTCTTTATGTGCTCTGTTTCTTGGTTCAGAATCCAGCGAAGACTTGGTCTACTAATCGCCAACGTTGTTATCTGATACAGAAATTAAGGGGCTCAGGATTTTTAATAACAAAGGATATATGAGATTTTGGAATATGTGACGTTTGGCTGCGAGGTTTATACAGTCTAGTGGAGGAGAGAGAGAGAGAGAGAGAGAGAGAGAGAGAGAGAGAGAGAGAGAGAGAGAGAAAGAGAAAAAAAACAGAAAAAGCAGAGCGAAGATTTTAAAGCGTAACTTTTGCTGTTATATCTCCACCCCCTTTCTCTCTCTATGGAATCCGAGTGACCTCATTCGTAAGGGATGGAGGTGGGGGGGGGGGCTTCTTGCCCCCTCTAGATATGCTAATGACACATATCCATTTTTTTTTGTGCGTTTCCTATGTTAGAAATCCAGTTTGCTTTGAAGCTATA
This sequence comes from Ellobium chinense, assembly GCA_033807755.1. Classification (NCBI taxonomy): domain Eukaryota; kingdom Metazoa; phylum Mollusca; class Gastropoda; order Ellobiida; family Ellobiidae; genus Ellobium; species Ellobium chinense. The sequence continues at coordinate 5,300 of JAWQUT010000543.1, read as the reverse complement.
AGAACTCCATGGATCAACCTGGTATATTAAATGGGTAACATCGGTAGGCCTTTCTCATGCTACTCTGCTTTGCCATAAAATAATCAAAGCACAAAAAATACGTTTCGTTCAGATATATTTGCCAAATAAAGCTAAGTCTGTTCCTGTAGAGTCTCATCATGTTTGCACCGAACATTACGTGACTCTCAATATGTTTGAGTTGAAGACAGTCAATGGTGTATCTTTCAAGACTTGACAGATTGAGAGCAGTTTGTTACGCCGCTCCGTGAAGTGCTTTTTTGGGGGAAGTGTTTTGACAAGAAAGTAATAACAAAAAAAAAAAAAGAGAGAGAAATGAGTGAAATTATGTTGATAAAACACCCCAAAAGTTCCATATCTCACTATCAGTTTCGGGACTGGGGAGGGAGGGGGGATAAGAGAGAGAGAGGAGGACACATTTATGGTCAATATTACACCCCCTTCCCCGTCTCCTCCCCCCTCTAAAAAAAAAATAATTCTCCGACACCCCATTTTGTCGCCCGCGGTCGCGATGGGTACTGACAAAAAGTCAGTGTAGTAGGCCTATAAGATTTACATAATAATATTATGCATGTTGGGATTCAAGATTTGGAACGGTAACTCTGTAAAGAAGATGCTGTTGTTCACACATCTCTGTTATCTCCCTTGATGTGTACCTGTCGAGTTTTCTTTCTTCACGGCTGTGTTAAGAGTTGTCGCCCTCTGCAGGAGGGCAGCACGGCAGCACTTCCTTTTGTGCAAGGTGTGTTGTTGAGTGAGGGGGAACCGAGGGTGACACAGTCGGGTGTATCCATGACCCACTTCGCCGCAGTCCGAAAGTGTTTTGTGGAATAAACATGATAGGGTAAGGCAACTATTACTAAATGCATATGTAAGTCATTGGTGAACTATAATTACGCGGAAGCTTAAGTGTAGCAATAATATGAGAGAGTACTCACACCTCACCTACACAGTGCAAAGGGTGAATCAAACTTCAAAGACTAGTCTAGACTCTAGAGTCTAGCCTAGACTAGTCTAGCCTATGTAGATCAAAGTAAAACTTTCAAATGGATGAGGCGGAAGCCATGGTGTATGCATTTACTTTTATTAATGTAGAATCATATTCCCTGATCAAACTCAGCACTGGTCTGTACTGTGCAAGCGCTTTGGCAAAGAATTTGTCACCATGCATTTGCACTGCAATAGCATCTTCAGTAGATGAGTCACACTTTGACTCCTGCATACTTGACTGAAAGCTGCCTGTTTGATTATGAACTGCATTTAGGTATGCAATGCAATGGGCATCTTTGTGACCATCTGATAATCTGGATTAAATATATTGAAGCAGTTAAATTAGATTTACACTTGAAAATGCTTAAACTGTTAAATAGAGTCTAATTAATACTTTAATTCAAAATTTATGGGACCAGCTAAAGATTTTGTGTAAAGCATATTTCGGACTACTATAACTACGTTAGGCGGAGAATATGGGTTGTCCAACTTTTAATCCTGTTCACAGCACAGCAACCATGATTGTGTGCCATGAAGGTTGAAGTTAGTTCCCTTTCTGGCAGGGAGGTGGGGAGGGTTTAAGTTTTTGTTACATAGATGCATCTGATTGAATGGGATGTTATGACAGTTGAGCTGTTAACATTAGATGGAGAGAGTGAGTGAGTGAGAGAGAAAGTGTGTGAGATTGGGAGAGAGAAAGTTAGTGGGAGAAAGAGACAGAGATAGTGAGAAAGAGAAGAAGACAGAGATGTCAATGACTAAATGGAGTTACATGCAAAATATATATTGTTGTTTGGTTTTTTTTTGATTCTTTTGTATAGATGTGTTGTTGTATGGTTGGCTTTCACTTAAATAAATAAACTTGAAAAACTTGAAACTTGTTTAAAAATTAATAAACTTGTATCAGACCCTGAGTTTCATAAATTAGGAGTGGGGCTCTTTTGCAAAGAGGACTGATTGTACAAATTGGAGAGGCTACAGTTTAATCTGAAATTGGGGTGAAAGGAGATTTATGAATGAGTCTTTTGGATTAACAACAACATTTCAGTAACCTTATTCAGTTTAGTTACCGTAAGTTCAAATATGAGCATACAAAATAGAAGACTAGTCACAAGTTTATTATTTAAGAAAATGTTGGGACTTTAGAAGAAAAGCGCGTTTCTTATTTTATTAAGCTCTTTCATAATAATCATGTTCGAGTGTAGGTGATTTAAGTTTGTACCTCATTCAGACTCAGAGGCAGGATCATCTCTTAGCACACTGGATCATCATCAAGTACAGTACTTGATTGAGAACCTGAAATATTGATTTATCATCAGGGAAAATTTTGTCAGCATCAGAATGTTTATCAAGGGCTAACTTAAAGGGCAACACATTTTTTTTCATAAATGTTGTAATGCAGAAAAATTTAAACAAGGTGCACAACTCACCATCAATTTTATGTTGGAATTTCTCAAAATTTGGATCACCAAAGTGCTGTATGGTACATTTCTCTCTATTAAGGGTGATAATCTTAAAACAAGTGTTATTTGCAATAGCAGATTGCCCAACATTATAATTTCACCAGATTTCACCAATGTCTTTTAGATACCTATTATGGGCAGTGTTGTTTCCAGATGGTGCCATCACGTGTTTCACTCCTTGGATTTAAAAATTCCGCCTAAAAATACAGTGAACGCTTGCTGATCTCCTTTTCTTTTCTGCGCTCCAATGCTTGTATTACTTGAGAAAACCATAAACTGCCTCTAAAACTTTACAAATCTCCCCTTAATTAAGGACTCATTTTGATATAAAATAAAATAACTGTATGCCAAGACAGACAATCCAAAAAATGAATATATGTAGGAGATTCAAGAGACATGGATAGAAGATTAAGATCATCACCCTTAATGGTGAAAAGTGCACCATTCAGTACTGGTGTGCAACTTGGATAGAAACCCAAATACACTTAAATAGTGGGGAGTTGCACAACATGTTTTCTGCATTACAACTCCTGGGAAAAGGCTGTGTCATCCCATAACTCAGCAGACAGTTTTGTGATACTGGTTATATGACCTTCCAGCTCCATTCACTATTCAGTATAGATCGTCCCCAGGAAGCCATCATATAAAACCTTCGATAAATGACACCAAACTGTCAATTGGAAGTCACTTAAACTGTGATTAAAAGTTAAGGCAATATAAAATCAGCAGATTTTTGCAGGTGTTCCTGTTTTGTCAGGCTAAGAAAAGAAGTGAATCTAAAGGGAAAAGGCTCACAGGTGTACATGAGTTACTACATGGATACAAGCAACTTATAATAAGTTATATGAAGAGTAGAAGGATTAACAAGAGTTGATAAGTAAATGAACATATGTTACATGCAGTCAGAGTAAAAGAGTCTTTAAATGGATGAACAGGGTTCCATAGAGGGTTTATTTTACCTATATTGTCCATCTAATTCTAGAATATAAAATCAAATTCATTTATCATCAACATAGCTTTAACAAGATTCATTCAACAGTATTACACAGCATAGGAAGCTCCCTCTTGTGGAGAGCGAAACAGGTGAATTTCTCAGTATAAGAGCCCTTGAGATAAAATAATGTGTCAACGTTTTCCTTTCTGACACTCAAGGCCGGGTCACAGTAAGGTCATGAATGGTCCTAGCTGTCGTAAATTGTTCTGAGCTCATAAATCCTTACCTGTTAAGGGTGACTTTCTTTATAGTATAGTATGGCTTCATCTTGCTGATGTACCTTGTTGGAAAGCATTTAGATGCAAAAATCAACAAATAATTGACACAAATTGGACAATCAACAAATAATTGACACAAATATGACATGAATGTGGGATTAGCCAGTTTATGTGTAAGAATTCTGTTTATTTCATTGGCCTCCTGGTAAAGACATGTGTAGCTTATAACATTCTTATGTCATGTGCCATGGTGACACTGATACAGAAATGCTTGGAATGCAAAACACTGGGATCAAGAACCAGGCAGTGTTTGTAAACTTAAGTTATTAGTTAGGAACTTCATGGGATGAGGGAGAGCACCTCACTACCTTCAGATTATTAAAGGAGTGAGCAATAAAGGAGAATATCAGTTGGCTGCATTTTAATGAATGACTCATACTAATGAGTCATGAGTGAGGGCCATGTTAGTCTGGGAGGGGGGAAAGAGGGTTAGATGAGTCCAGATATTTGGTATGGTATGGAGGATTTTAACACGGCACTGGACAGTTATCATGAAAACCCATGTTTGTCTGTTAACAGTACAGTTTGCTTATACTAAACAGAGCCGGCTGACATCGTTGTTTATACAGGTAGTTTAAGAGCAAGAGAGACCAGGTTTTGTACTTCCTCATTTCCTAGATAGCGGTTGTGGGATATATGGTATTATGGTTCCAAGACAAGGTTGCCTGAATTTTTATTGAGCTGAAGCCAAATCGCATTCAAAAGAGAGCTGAAAAAGAGCCAGACATATGTCTGGAAAGGGTCGACTGGGGTCAAGATTTGACACAAGACAAAAAATTTACTGCAAACTGTCAGTGAACTGGATGTGTATGAATATTATGAATTATAATTTTTTAAACCTTTTTACATATATTAGCACAACATAAGAAATGATTGTTAAATGGAAGCAGCTTTGGGATTGTTCTTTGATTTGTGTTCATTGGCAGTTATGACAGAAATGTGATCACCCAAAATACCAAGTGAAGTATAAGTATTGGTTGAATTACTAATTTTGATTTAAACGTCTGTTGGAGTTTAAAAAAAAAAGAACCAAAGAGCCATCACTTATTTGGGAACCTAGGGCTTTTAAAAAGGACCAAAAATCTGTATTTGGCTTGAGAGAGCCAAATCTGTCAACCTTGCTTCAAGATCAGCTCCAGTTGTGCCGACACAACAGTTGGGCAGTGAAATTGTAAAATTAGTCTTGAACCAGGAAGCTGTCTTGTCGACTGGATTGGCAAGATTATACAGCAGAATCTGGATATTAGGTATTCATATAATATAAAGTAACCACCTTATTAAATATGAATTTTGCATGCATGCATTCATTTCAATTCTGATATTTTATTATTCAGTTGAACCTTGATAATACGCATACCTTAGTAATAAGTGTATACATTTTCCATGCAGCAAGGCATTTTTGCATATTGAGTTTCCACTGTGTAATCAAATGTCAGAGGACTTAGTTTTATTCTATTGGTGAAAAACATCCATCAGTGTTCACAGCAAGTAGTTTTTAAAAAAAAAAATACATATGTGTTTGTGTTCTCACAAGCATGTGTGTTTATATTTAATTTT
>JAWQUT010000542.1:426432-451980 GCA_033807755.1 Ellobium chinense | reverse complement strand
GCGAAGTTTTGCTGTTCAGAGACCAAAACTCTATAGTACGCCGATGACTGGTCTACGCCGATGACTGGTACAGTCACTCTAGAATTAGACTCTAGAGTGGGTAGGACAGTGCTCGTCACGTTTTTACATATTCTGATATTCTTATTTCTGTCCCGTTTAAGCAGCTGGCTATTCCCTTGATTTTTTAGTAGTATGAACTTTCTTTCATCGATTCAAGACCAATTTTTTTGAAATTCTTTGAGATAATACGCCAAAAAACGATGTTTTATAGACCCACCAAAGAGGTGGCTGGCTCAAGTTACAAAAGTAGGACAGTGCTTGTCACCTGGCGGAACATGAAATTGCCTGTTCAGAAGCTTTTAAAAACAAGCAGGGTTTGAAGATCTCAAATATACATTCCCTTGCCAAATTTCAACTATTTTTGTGCACTGAGAAGAAAATTATGACGATTTTTATTAACCCTCTAAATCTAAACCTACCAGGCCAGCGATCAGGCCATTAGACCTACGGCAATGGTTTATTGAGTTTTTATGAAGGGGAGCAGTCATTGTTTGAAATGCAAGACTGTTTTAGTCTTGTCTGCGCATTTATCTCCAGTTCCAGATGCAAGTGAGATAAAGGTTAGGAAATTTAGTCAGTTGAGTTGATTTTGGATGTGTTCATGCAAAAGCAATGCAATGAAAAGCACTGAAAGAACAGAGGATAACAGGGAAATATAAGCCCAAAGAATTGTGAACATTGAGCAAGTTCTGTTTCCTTATTAGTCTAGGAAATTCAAGCAGAAATGTTGTCAATGGTCACATTGATGGAGGAACAGGGAGTCTCAGATGAAGATGAAGAATATATGGGGACTTTTAAATTTGAATAACCTTTGTAAATAAGTGCCGTGGGAGATGGGAAGCCCCGGTATATCCTAAAGAAGATGTAATTTCTGCAACCTTCTCTTTTAACACGTGAAAATATCCAACATTCAGATGCTGCAGAATGTGTGATGATTTCGCTGGTAAAAAGAGCAGATCTATGCCGTTTCTTCGCCTCAACAATGGCTTTGGTAGAGACATGAATGCTGAGGTTGTCAATATCAGAAGGCAGGAGCGTTTGCTTCCTATGTTTGGCATACAACACTCTACAAACCAGAGAGAAAACAACTCTGCACTGATAAATCCTAATTTCATAGTGCAAAATCTCCATAGGCTCGGCAGATCATCAGCGTAGGAGTCTCACTCGTAGCAGGTTGCTTGAAAATCGTATAAGTGGAGGCAGGGTTTGTCCGGTGGCAGAAATGGCCACTTACTTTTAGATCAACCTTGAATACCTGGTGAACACCATTCTTGGAAATTAGCTCCTGACCCGCTGACTTTTCCTCTAAATCCTATTTCGTTCATGTTGAAAATCCTGGTTGGATCGGATGAAATTTTTTCAAGGGCTGATTTTAGTAGCTGAAAATAAAACTCCAGTTGCTGCTGCTGGACACCAGTGGATGAGGTGTCCGCAAACTCAGCTCAGAATTTCTCTTAAGAAAAGCCTTGACCCATTTATCAGATGGCCCATTATCCACCACATGCCAGTGATTTCAGCATCTTCCTAGTAAGTGAAAATTCTCTTGCTGACATATATTTCAAACAGCCTACCAAGGCCTCTTCAGTTTCTTTATCTATGTGTAACCGGGTGGAAAGGCAATATAGTAGTATTCTTTCTCTTATATTTAAAGGGGAGGAAGGTGAGCTTAGTCTGATAATTTTTTCAGATGTTCCATATTATTTTAAGGAAGTGTGTCACCAGGGATTTTACCAAATTACTGTGAATTACCAATTTTGAGAAGAAGGGCCGAAAAAACCTACTCTATAAATTTTTGTCCCTGCCGGGGATCGAACCAGGGTCTCTCAGCTTGCAAGACAGAGCGTGTTACCACTACACCACGGGGACGCTAACTTCACAGCAATTTAATTCTTAAATACCTACTGCCTGAATCTGTCCCTAACTTCCACGTGCGAACCTAGTGTTCACCCGTGACCCAAACACACTTCCCGACTGCTCACATATGCAGCGATCAGGACCAAATTCTGTGTTGTGTCCACGATATTTTCTACGGGTTGATCTTGGAGGGTCAATCGAGGGATACCATATTTCCTGGCCACCTCTGACAAAGACTTCCCTGCTTCTCCTTCCCTCACCGGTTGTTCCATGAGATGAGAGTCATGTGTTTTCTGACTTCTTTTTTTATCTGGATCTAAAAAATGTCACATGCCACTTTTGGGACCCTTAGCTGTTTGTCTTTTTTTAGTGGTATGTGCTATTTTTACAGTTCTTCTTATTTTTTTTTCGTGACATAATGATTGGATGGCTGGCTGACTAACTGATATGGTGTATTATGATTTGTTTGCCCTGTATATGGGTTAAATAATTTTGCAAATAGACCTTGGATTGAATTTTCTGGTATGTATGTTTTGAGAGATGAATGATTCACTGATTGAGATTATTAATTTGCATCAGATCTGTCATTTGTCACTGTATAAAAATTGACCATGCACAGTTGTGGTGTGGGCTTGGTTTTCAATAAATTTAACTTGTTTCAAAAAATAAAATTGTTTTAATCCCCACCCATCCCACACTTCACTCATTTTTTAGAGAAATTTAGCCTCACTCATCTTAGTTCTCAAACACAAATTTCCCTCAACAGCTGCTCAATAGATAAAGTTCTAGCAATGCTCATATATAGATTGCACCCATTCATGTATTTCTGGTAGAATCTGTTGGTGGAAAGAAATGACAGTCCAACTTCATCCACCTTTTTCCTTTACGTTGATTTCAGTGGATTCCCAACAATGAACACCTCCCTTCTTTCACTTTCTAAGTTACTCATCATAAATAACATGGAATGACCCGGGCTGAAAAAGTGATGCGGGTGTTTGAAATATTTTTCAATTCTCTGCTAAAGAGATTTATGCAATAATACCCATAGTTTTAAGCATACGGTATGTGTTTACACAATTTTAGATATAAATTTACCCATGATTTTCGTTTTTTTTCCTTCAAATTATTATTTTCAAGCTGGTGAATTGCCGTGAGTAGCTATGCTCGTCACGATGAAAATATTGTCTGCAACGATATAACATGACTTTTGGAGTGACGTTATGAGTAAAATAGCGGCCAACTGGAACGGCTGGTTAACGGTGTAAACAAAATTTGCTTGCTGTGAGTTTTTATCTTGTTACAAACCGAAATCTGGCTTAGGTGACGAGCACTGGTAGGTGACGAACACTGTTCCGGTGACTCTAGTTAGAATTATTATGGTGACATGGATTATCGGCAGTCTAACAACAGAACGACCAAATGCCAACTTCAGAAATGAAAAATGAACTGGAAACATAGGTAAGACAATAATTTGTCAATCTTACCTTCGAAATATAATAGATTCTCGTGTCAATATCCATTTCCACGGAAACACAGCTCAGAAAAGTGCGCGTTACCACAGTGTTCCGCCATTTTGAAAGTGTCATGTATTTTCGGCAGCGAGATTCCGCTATGGGGTGGGCGTGGCAGGGTGCATTCAGACAACTATAACTTGCAACAAACGTGGAGACAGGTTTAACTGAAGAACTCACAACTTGTAGATGAAAACTTTGTGCACCTGGAAACTATGAAAGTTATAAATTCCAATGCTGAACTTGAAAACTTGCAAAACATGGAAAACAAGAAGGTTGCCATGTGGACTGTTCCTCCATTGCTGGCTGGTTATGGCAAGGACAGATGTAGGTATCACCCAGCCTGACAACTTTAAAGGGGGTACACAATGAAACATGGGTCCAGTGGGGGCATCCTGTGTAATCACACTTGACCCATTTCACAATAATGAGGGAGACTGCACCCTGCAGGGCTTGCGGAGAAAAACGCCCACAAACACAGCACACATGTTCTTCAGACTCAGAAGCCCCACTATCACTGCTCTGACTGCTCTCAGAAGGGGGCTGGCACAGACCAGAAGGACCTGGTTGCTGTGAGACAACAGTATCAGGGACTACCTTCCTTTTCTTGAGTGTTGCCTTCACTGGTTTCTGCGAGCCCAATGTTCTTTTTCTGGAAACAGCTTTCCTTGTCTTGGGTGCTTCTTTCATTTCTGATGTTGGTTCTGAAACTGCCTTACTTGGCCCATTCCTTTTTTTCCCAGAGACCTGTTGGGAAACGTGAAGTTTTACTTGCGAGCCAATATCATTTTCAGTTATTGCCTGGCCAGCGACAATGTTGCTGATGCATCTCATTTTCTTCTTTGGTGGATTCTTCATCTGGGGTAACCTACTGGCGAAAAAATCAGAATCATTCACGGCCTGTGTAGGTGGAATGTTATTTGAGGAACCAACATCAGGAACATCTCTAACTGCCAGGTCATCCCCATGGCCTGCTTGTGCTGGTTCTGATGCAGCATTCAGGACTTGTTCATTCACTACTGGCTCTGCTGCTTAACCATCTCTCTCCACATCTCCAACCTTTCCTTGCATCACTCTAATGTAATCACCTGGTGTTAGAGAAGATGCATCAATAATATGCTGGGGTTGAATGGGTAAATTCCAGTCTTCTTAAAGGCTGACTGTAGATTTGTAGGTGACAATGCTTGGACATAGGCCTTGCATGCCACTCTGCAAAGGGTCTTCTTGTTAAGGGTCATCCCGCTCTCCCTCATGAATGAATGGGCCAAGCTGCTGAAAATCTTGGCAAAGGGTCCGAAGCAGGCAACATCCATGGGTTGTAAAATGTGGCTGGTATGGGGTGGGAGAACGAACAAGACCACGCGATTTTCCATTCCCCAGTCTATAAGGGCAGGTGAGACATGTGATCTGTGACCATCGTATAGTAGAAGGATGTGCTGGTCTCCATCTCCTCTCACAGCTTGAGGTAGAAAATGATCGCTGAGGTAATTTTGAAAAATCAAAGAATTCACCCACCCACTCTCAGACACTGCAAAATCCGTTCCAGGTGTACTGCCCTCAATCAATTCACTATTTCTCCTAACTCCTTGGAAAATGAAAAATGGAGGAATCTGTTGTCCAACCGCACTGCCACATCCCAAGACTGTTGTGATTGACGACTTTTCACTGCTCATCACTTGAGGCTTAACCCCTACAGGTGCAACAATGTTGGGTGGTGTGTAATCTAGCTGTATTCCTTTTTCATCCACATTGTAAATGAGGTGAGGTTTGTCTTTCAATTTGTACTTGTCCAATATCTTGTCAAGTCTCTCAAAGTAACTAGTAATATTTTACTTGCAACATGCCTTGGCTCTGAGATCTGTGAGGGTTCTCGGTTTCATAAGATGCAAGTTTGGCCATCGATCCAGAAAACCATAATACCATGCCCGTGATAGTGGTTGGTCTTTACTTCTTTTCCCTATGTGCATCGCATAATCTGTGCCTAGGCCAATGACATCTTTTCGTGAGCATCCATACCCAATGGCAGCAAGCTCCTCGATGTGTTTTGCAAGCCGCTGCTCCTCCTCAAGAGAAAAAAGAGGTAGTGCTCCAGATTTCGTAGCTTCGGCATCTACTCTCCCACTTGCTCTGTCCTGGAGAGTGGACCTCGGAATGCTATAAAGTTGTGCAGCGTTATTTACACTGATCTTATCATTTAAGACCGCATTATATGCGGCAGTCATTTTGGTAGGTGAGTAAGATCTGTATGTTGAAGGTCGGGATCCAGTGGTGATACCCTGCAAGTGTGTATTGGTGTATTGGTAAGTGTCAACATCTTGAAAGTATACAGAGGATTTTATGATGCTTGCTTTTGTTTACATTTTCTTGCATACATTTCAGCTGATATTTTTTTAAAAAATCATAACTGTTCATCTTGTCAATATAAGCCTAGTTTCTTTGCTCAGTGTTTATACTGATGTTAATGGTAGTGGTGACAAGTATGGGATAGTTGTCTATTGTGAGTTGGCTGCTGCTACTGGTGTCCATGATGACAATGAGAGGATGATAATGATGCATATTTCCTGTTCAATTAGTTTATTCAGACACAGTGATGATAATTGTAATGGTGATGATAATGGTGACATTTATTATGTTTATAAATACAAAGATGGGAGATTAATTTTATTTAAAAGTTTATTAAACCACATGAAAAAACAATGGAAACAGACATAGTGATGAGGGAGAAAGACTATATGTGCTATCACAAAACAAAAAAGTACCTAAGCAACATAGTAACTTCAACACACCCTAGATGATATCATGCGTTATCGGGAATTCCCGATACGATGTCATGGTGACGAGAGAGCCCCTAGCAGATGATACGTGTAAGAACCAACAGACTTAAGACCATTAAATTCTCTAAAATGGTCTGTTTAATCAAGCTTTAAAAAGGTTTAACTAAAAGCTTATGAAAATGGCCACCTAAATTTGCAGTTCCTGAAACCCTTACCAAGTTCAGTTTGATACGTAACATCGTTGATGTTCAGAGTCTGGAAACACTAACGGATACGAAACTTGTGCCGTCCGTCCCGACTGCCAACGACGACCCAAGGGAAGTAATTCGCGAAAGAAACGCATTGACGAAAATGAGTGACTGCCGATAATACATGTCGCGTCCATAGACAGTCTAGTCGACCAATGCACGAACGGACTTTCTCTAACAACGGCACCGATTTAGTCGAAATATCGATATAGTCCGTGACTTGTTTATGACTAAATAAACTGTATCATTATCATTGCGGTGCTGTCCTTCGAGATAGTCCACAAACGGCCCAATCAGCATGAACAGTGTCACGCCTATGATTTTCTCACGTTAAATAAACCCTCTAAAACAAAACGAAACTGGTTGGGTTGTTTTTTTTTGTATTTTTGTTTACGATTTGCTTGCTGATCAGAAAGTATTCTATGAATCATGGGAAATCTAGCAGATGACGACAGCACTCATACAAGCGCAAATCCGTACTAGACTAGTCTGCTGGAGGAAATCTTTAATAAGTAAAAGATCCTGAAACCTTCCATTGATTCAGGCATAAGTATTTATCTCAAAATCATCTGATTCAGTTCAGACTCAAACAAACAATTTAAAAAAATGTATACTTGTGAAAACTTATGACAGTAACAAAAACAAAAGCTGCTGTCTCCTTTCTATCCGTACTGCCAGCTAAAATATGAAAGGTCTACAGTTTTAGGCTGTGGAGCGAATCACACGTCCCTTGCATGCCGCATGCGAGTACAAAAATGACAAAAATATCATACAAAGTTAATGAAAAAGTTCATTCTTAACTGAATTTGACTGCATTTATCCATTTATTTCACAACTAGTTCCAATTAATCCCTGATCAGATCAACACTGAACAACAAATCATTTCAACTCAAGCAGGCCTACTGATGAGTTACAGAGATGGAGGGACTTGACCAATTTTCCACACTTGGAAAAGATCAAGGCCCCCTGGCACAAAGTTCAAGGCTTTAAAATAAGTTTTGCCATTAACCCTTAACATGCCTGATGATTAAAACAATGCAGGCTCCGCATGGAGACATGACAGAATGCCAATGTGTCTTGGCACAGCCTTGCCCCTGTGATTGTGAATAGATTTTAATCCTTTTCAATCCCTCCCCCTCATACGGAATCCTTTGGAAGAGGAATTACAGTATTTAAATAAACATCAGATGTTGTGAGAACATGGATGAACACATTAAATTACATAACAAGTTCCATTTCTTTAAAAACCACTCAGTAAGAATTAAGATATAATAAAACACAGATTATAAACTTCAAGAAAACAATAACTTCATGTCATGTGACAAATATTATAACACAGTTGAACTGAACTTATTCTACAGACAATGCCAAAAAAGCAGGCAGTCCCTTATCCTGACAAAATAGCCCAAGCAAAGTTCATGGTGTCAGTTGAAGGGTTCTCAATCAGAAATGCAGCCAAGGAGTTGGGCATAGCTCCTACCACTCTGTATGTCCACACAAAAGGGAAAGTATAAAGATAGAGTCACCAGATTTGGACCAAAAGGTTTCCTCACTGAGAAAGAAGAAGCTGATTTGAAAAACTACCTTCTATTTATGGCTGGAAGAGGAGTTCCCCTGACCAGACAAAACCTGAAACAAATTGTGACAGAAATAGTCACAGAAAAGAATGACAACAGACTAGGGGCATTTGGACCATTAAGCAAATGGATCAAAAAGTTCCTGAAGAGAAACAATGAACTCACTGTGAGGAAGACCCATAGTCTGGAGAAAGTGCGGGCAGCTGTCACTCAGGAAACAATTGATGCTTATTTCAGACTTCTGAAGGCCCTGCTTAATAAATTAGGTCAAAACAATGAACCCACATGTATTTGTAACTGTGACGAGTCAGGATTTTCAGGATGCCATAATCCTTCCAAAAAGGTTATTGTAGAAAAATGTATCCGACACGCTTACCAGTAAACTCTATCAGTTTCCGGACACATAACACTTCTAAACAGCATTTTGGCATCCGGACAAACAACACTGCCAATGATCATTTTTTTCTAAAAGCCTCCCCTGAGAACTGGAACCTGCAAACTAACGAGAAAGGTTGGATCACAGCTGATCTATTCGTTGAGTGGTTCAACACCTGTTTTGTTCCCCACATTGGACGTTGCAGGCCAGTACTCCTCATCCTAGATAACCCCTCAACACACCAAACAAAAGCTTTCCTCGATGCAGCATCCGCAGCTGATGTGGATCTCCTATACCTCCCTGCCCACTCCTTCCATATTCTTCAGCCACAGGACGTGGTGTACTTTCACATGCTGAAACAAAAGGTGGCAGATCTTGCAAGAGAAATGGGGTTTCTAGGGCTGAAAACACTGCCATGTCAGCTCTTCCCATCAATTCTCCATCAGGCATTTAACCGCATAGCTTGGACAACCATCTGTAGGGCCTTTCGTGCCACAGGAATTTTTCCATATTGCCATACAGCTGTAAAAGCTCTGCTTCCACACCAGCCTTTGGGCAACTCTAATAAGCAACCAGAACTGGAGAAGCCTGAATTCTCAGGACAGCAGACAGTTGAAAGGGAAAAGCAGAGTTTCTTGGTGACGCTTGGACTCTTGTCAGCAGATCTCATGGCAAGTTTGTCTCCAGTGACACCAACGAAAGAGGACCAATGGCACTGCTGTCCTGTCTGGCACTACTGGTATCAAGAAGCAGAGAATCATGGATGTTTCTGATGATCTCAACCCACCATATATTGTTCTGTGTGAAGTCTGCATGTTGCCTGACAGAGATGGCTTTTTTTGGGTGGGATGCGACACTTGTCTCAAATGGTTTCACCTGGAGTGCTTGCCGAAGCTTATCCAAAGAGAAGTGAACACCAGCCTCAAGACAGATTGTGTTTGGCAGTGTCGTCACTGCCTTGAGGAATAAGTCTTGAAGCCCTAGCCACTTTTTAAAAACTTTTTTAGAATTACAGTTCGGTGTTACCTCATGATGGTTATTACAAAAGCTACTTTTCTGTTGTGAATTTTGAAATGAAGTATGTTTGTGTCACATCCTGCCCATTCCCTTCTCAGCAAAACACTGCTCTTCTCATATATCTTCAGGTATGTGGTCTTAAGAGGGTTAAATTATCTTTGTTTTGATGCTATTCTGTTCTTGCATTCCCGTGTTTGATTGCTGGTTACTTTGCTGTTGGAAATTTACATCAGCTCTGCATTTGTGTGAAAATAAGTGAGTGTTTGTGCAATGGTCCACTTTCAATGGGTTAACACAGTTTCACTACCCAGTTTTGCCCAGCTCTCACTGCTAGCCAAGCCGGCAAACAACTTTACTGATTCCACTGCTTGACTACAATACTGGTCAAGATTGTAAAAGTAAATAACAAGCGCGTTAGTGGTGAGTAGGCTTAATATGCCGCTTGCAGATATGTAGGTTTAGTGTTCGGGCATTGGTCCACTAAAATATCTACTTCAATTTCCCTATTAGATTTGCTTACAGAATCCTATCAGACTTTCAGATTTTAATGAAACAAATTTTCACATCCGATAAACTTTGTTTTGAGTGGCATAAGTCAGTTGCCGCCTTAAAATAGATGTCTATTGATATCTCTGTCGATATTCCGCTACCTTCGGTGTCGTGCTGATTACTGCCGCCCTACTTTCGGACCAATATGCATCGGCGATGTTGCTACTGATACAGATTTTTTCCTGTAAGGCAGG
Organism: Ellobium chinense; assembly: GCA_033807755.1. NCBI lineage: Eukaryota > Metazoa > Mollusca > Gastropoda > Ellobiida > Ellobiidae > Ellobium > Ellobium chinense. The sequence goes on along the minus strand of JAWQUT010000542.1, from coordinate 441,820 downwards.
GTAAAATGGCTTCATGAAAAGCCACTTTCCTTAGGGGGAAATTGCTCATAAATTATTGGAAAATAAATTACAAAATATCAGATCAATGCATAAAATCCATGGCTTTATTCTTTTTAGTTGTAAACAGGTGATTTGTTGGTGTTTTTTTTTCATACCGTGAGTAGGGATATGGGAAAAAAATAATGTCTCGCTGTTGGGAAAAAGCACATGCCCAGAGTGGCAACACGGACATGCGGCCCACTGCTTTAGCGATCGCGATGTCAGAAAAGGGCAGCAGCATCGTTACTTTTTCCTCCTCAAAGAAAGTCATTTCCTTGAGAAACGTAACAAGACACATGTCATGTAACTGTCCTGAAAGTCAGATTGAGCTCTCTTTTTTTCAATTCACACAATATGTTTATAAATTATTGTATTTTTCATTTCACTAAGCTATAAAATGTCACGGTTGTTGCATCGCCACTTTTAGTTGGCAAAAATGCACAAAGTGGTCTTGGTAAATTGATCATACAAACCTAAAAATCATCTCTTTTTCTATCATTCTGAATTATTTTGTTGGAGAAACAAATGAAACACAGTCTGCTATCGTAATCCCAGAGAAATCGCTATAAATTTCTGTAGAAACTAGTCGCAAACGGATGACAGTGATTACTGGCACGAGCCAGTTGCTGGCACTAGAGGATACTAGTAACTAAGTACTAGTCTAGTACTAGTCTGTTTACATTACAATATTAGAGGTAGAGTCGATGTTCCAGGCCAGCCCTCTCTTATAACTTATAGAGTGGAGTCGAGTAACTTTGCCACCTCAAGCGAGATCCCTACTGTTTCACTTTGCTATGCATTTCATGAGGACATGGTCTAAATAAAGAAACATCGCTTCCACGAACCTACCAATGAGAAATTGCTTTTGCAAAAAAGGATTTCACTTCCCGACTCGTACGAAGATATATTTGTTTTTAATTGTTTTATCCACTGTCTGGTATTTTTGCCAACCCAGCTGGGAAATTCGCTATGCTTGGAGGCTAATTTCGCCAGTCTCATTATACAGCGGTTTTTGCTTGTTTGTTTTGGTTTTTTTTGGTTGTTGTTTTTTGCTCAGTAAATATTTTTTAATGTTTTTCCCATCTTATCCTGTTGACAAGTTTAAAACAAATTAGAAACATGGAAATATGGGGTGCTATTCATTGCCAAGGTGTCGCCACACAAGACGGGGCGTCAATATTAATTTTGTACATTAGTTATGTCAGTCAATAGATACAAACATAAGGCAAATTTTGAGTGCATTTATAATATATAGTTTAGTGGACTGTGAATAGGACCCAGTTGTATGGTCAAAGTTTATCCGTCAAAACTTTGCCTTGATTGGTTATTTCTAAGCAAAATTTTGACAGATATTTAGAGTGGTGAATTTAACCGACGGTTTTGGTGAATTTCCCTGAAAGTACTGTTTCTCTTTTTCAGTTAAAAATATGTGAACCAACTGATTTGACCAACAAGTAAACAACACAGGAACAGCAGAACTGAAATTTACTAATGTAGAAACAAAGAGATTGATAGTTTTATGGAATTAGAAAGCAAAAAGAATGCTTTGAATAGAAGCGCAGTTATATGAACTGAGAGTGGTGGGAGTAGGAGTAAGATGACGTGCGGGATTAGTCTAGACATTGACACCGATGGCGTATGAATCGAACGATGTTATGCGACGCTGTGAGATACCTATTAGACAGTAGTTCATTGGATGATACTATTAAATGTCGGGAATCTGATGTTGTGACACTTTGACTCGTCTGAGAATAGATAGGACAGGTTATTCCACTTCAAAGTTTACTGTTCCAGCTAGGTGGTGAAATTACCCGCCTGGCGAAGTTACCCGACTCTACTCTAGTTATGACAGCACCGATTTGATGACTAGTCTAAAACTGAATGAACTGTGTCATTACCAGTGTGATGCTGTCTCCAGAGATTGCTCAAGGCAAAAAGTAATAATCAGGTACACAGGATCTGAAATACATCTTTACTGTTCAGGATCGGACTAAAAAAAAAGTGAAATTATTTATCCTCGAAGAGAGGTATAACCACTGTCTTATCATTATACCTTGTAAACATCAATCACCCTGCCAAATGTGCCTACTGTAGAATCTTGTCAGACTTTCAGATTTATTAAAAGACCAATTTCACATTGATTTTGAATGATGTAAATCAGTTACTTCTTTAAATGAAAGTCCATTGATGTCTCTGTTGATATTTCGCTATCTTTGTTGGCATTGTGCTGATTATTGCCATCCAATTTCTTAGCAATATGCAGCAGTGTTGCCAATAGTAAAAATATTTCCAGCATGGTAGAGTAAATTGGCTTCACGAATTTATGATTCTACCCCTACGTAAAGGGGAAATAGCTTCTCGTAAATTATTGGAAAAATTGGGCGCATAAAATGCATGATTTCTTCTTTTCACCGATAAACTTATTTATAATGATCTTAAACAATTTTTTTTTCTTCTACACAGCATTAGGGAAATGCAGAGAAAAAAAATGCATCTCACTATAGTGGAAAAACCCATGACAGTGTGGCATTATTACAGTGAAATGCAGGCTGCTGGTTCCCCAATGTTAGAAAGTCGATTTATCCTTAATTTTTCCCTCACAAAGAATTCATTTCCTTGAGAAATGTAACAACTCAGATGCCGTGTAACTTCACTGAAAGTTAGATTGAGTGCTCTGTTTTGCAGTTTACACAATATGTTCTTTAGTTTAATTCCCTTAAGCAACAAAAATAGTATCAGTGTTATTGCGTTGCTACTTCCAGTGACCAAGAATGCAGAGGATGGTCTTGGTAAATTGATTATATTATTATATATATAAACTTTCAAATAATTTTTCCTCTCCTGCACTCTGAATTATTCTGTTTGAAAAACAGATGAAATAATATCTGCTATTGTAGTCCAGGGGAAATCACCATATATTTCAGTAGAAACCAATTGCGACTGGATGACAGTAATTACTGGCACAAGCTGGTTACTGGCACTAGAAGATACTTTTGAAGAAGCCCGGTTTTATATTTACTCACCTGAGGCTGAGGAGATGTTGGATACCCAGGCTTCGTAATTTGGAGGTTTTTCGAAACGCATATGATAACTTAAAAATATTAAACAATACCAGTAAGTCATTCTGTTGGTGTAATGCCAATGCTACTTTCATTGAAGGGCAAGAAAATAGGAGATGTGATCTTTGCTTTTTTTGTCTAAAGTTGTTGAAGAATATGTATATGAAAATAGAAACCATGATAACGGATGAAAGATAGTAGTTGTATCATTTCTTTACTTGTACAGTGATCACGTATTATATTTAATTGATATCACACATTCAAATTTGTTTGGTTCATGCGATCTGCTTCTACTATTGCCTGATTTTGTGCTATTTAAGTAAGATATGTACAAACACTTCCAATTACTTTGTTTTATACCAGCTGAAAACTATTATAACATACCAAGACAGGGTGATACAGACCTAGATTCCACCTTGCAATAAACTATTGGCGAGATTAGCCTTTGTTCATTATTTATTAGCGAGTTTTTAAATTTCATATGGTTTTTCAAGGGGAGATTTGGAGACACAATTATCCAGCAAGTTTGAATTATAATTATTTGTGACAAGAATAAGGGAGTGATATGACAGAGAACTATCAAAAATACTCTCTTGTTGTAGTTAAGAAAATTGATGTACTCTTTCCTGCCTAGTGCCCCAATAGTGGGGCATATGTTTGCAAGATTCACAAGCAGTAACTTGAGCATACAGCAAATGTATTACAAAATATTAGGGGGGGGGGGTGTGGGTCCTGAAATAGAGGTTTTGGGGTGAAGTTATTGAAATCAGGGTTTTGCTATTTTTAGGTACTTTGACATGTCTAGAATCCAGACAAAGTGTTATTGACTGCAGAAAAATCCATTTTTGTCTAAAATATGCATCTGAAGATGGTGACAGAAGCTTTGTTTCGTTACACTTGAAACTTTTGATGGCGTATTTCTCAAAACTATATTTTTTTATAACAAATTTCCTGTCTCCATCATTATTTATGGACCAATCTATGTAATTTTTTGTATATAACAATTCCAAATTTGTACATAAAAGGTAATAGAGAGATATTTAGTTTATTTTTTCAAATTTTCTGAAATTCGTGGTGTTTTTGAAAAAAAATTGTGAAAATTAGTTATTAGTGGAACCCCAGTTTTGAAGCTGTTAAAATAAAATTTTATCAGGATATCAAACAAAGCTCTCTATTAATGTTGAGAGAGTATCTGTGGACATGTCTGTGTAAAATTTCGAATGGATAGCTTTTCATTTGACGTAGGAGATAGTTATTGAAAATGACATATTTTCATGTAAAAGTTCAAGATGGCGACCGTTTCCAAAGCAACCAAGGAATAAACATGATATGTTTTCACTGTTTTATACTAATTTGAACATGCTGAATTAAAAAAAGATAGTTAAATTCTTTTTAAAAATGTGGCCATTGGAAAATCGCCCCCAGGACCCGCCCTCCTCCTTAATCTCTCCGGAGATATACTAAAGAGCACATTTTATGAAACACTTGCATATAATTATAGCAATTAATGAAGAGTAAACATAGGAACAGTTTTTATGTAATTCTTGGACTTGAAGTGATGTATTCAAGAAGACTAGCTGTGCCAAAAAAGCTTAAAAGTAACTGAAACTGATCAGAGTAGCACAATGGTAAACAAAGTGTACTTCATTTGTTACAAGAAATAGGATTGAAAGGAGTGCCCTTTAAGGAATTAAAAAGTCAGAAGTCCATATAGCAATATATTGATAAATTTAAAGCAAAACACCCATATTGCAGCAGTGCACATAAAAATTGTGACAACATACACATATGCTAGCACAAACTTCAAATAGACATCTGCACATCATCTGATGCTTGAGAATCAGTGCATAGATGATAATTAGTAGGGTATACGATTTTGACCTCTGGTTGTTGACCTCTGAGTCACTATACATTGGCCATGTGATGTTTTAACTTCTTACCTGCTCATTTGTATTTTGTCTTACACAGTTGCAGCTCATTGAGCTACGGACAATCAACTATGAGCTGGAAGGCAAGAATAAGAAAATGGACAGAGGTGGGTGACCTTGATGTTTTATTCAAATTTAACAGAACTGCAATAACAATGGTAATCAAGATTTTGCCTTTCTACCCCTTCCTTTGCCCCTCTTTTTTAGTACACCACACTTGCGATCTGGATTAAGGTTTAGTTATGTTTACTCAGACATTTTAATGAAGGTTTGTGTACAGGTGACACTCTTAAATGGTTTTCATTGTTTTCAGATTTATTGGAAGCACAGGAAAAGATTGATACCTTAGACAGAGAGCTGGGAAAAGCAAAACAGGTTAGCTTAGTAAAGTTTGTATATTTTTTTATTAGCTGTATTTGTGGGGTTCATTAAAGTTTGTACCTAGAAAATTGAGTATAGACCTCTGCCAGGGTAAACTTAAACTCAAGAGCCAGTGAGTTGATGAGGTTTTTGTGTGTAGGGAGGAGGAAAAATATGGAGACAACCAACCAACTGATGGACCAGAATTTTGGATGATGAAAAAATAAATCAGATCTATTCTTTACAGTAGTTCCAAAGCACTCTTGTCGCAGTGTTTTGTCAGTGCCTAAAGGGTAAAAGTGCCTGCTGTGACCAAGACCAATGTATAGTAAAAATTTGGATTAGTATGTTCTTACTCGAAAGTATGTTTGGAGCAAATACCACTGTCTCATATCATATATACAGTATAATTAAATTTATGTTGTACTCGCATTTCAGGCCATCAGCAAGAGTAAAAAAGCAAAGGTGAGATGTCGTCAGAAATATGGCTTTTGATAAGATAATATGTAAGATGAGATATAGCTTTATTGTCCATGAGGGATATTAATTTCATTCGCAACATATACAAATGTCACAAATACTTAACTAAGCACATCAAGATAGAATTATTGTGCTGTACACAACTCCACATGTCTCATGTAATGCATATTACAGGTCTTACCCCAAGACACTGAAAGCTTCATTCCTTCTCTGCACACACTCTCACCTTCCCCTCATCCATCTATCCACACATGCACTTGCATGCATGCATTCACATACATTGGAGCGTGCGCACTAGGGCGTTCAAAAAAAAAAAACCCAAAGTATGCCAGATCAATTGGCTCTGTGGTTTTTCTGGTGCCATAGTGTCAATAAACACTGAATAAAATTTTAGATCTCTAGGCCAATGGGTAGCATTGCCCCAAAGGGCATTTTTATGCAAATATTGATATGCTCTGTCTCAGTATGGGAGATAACTGTGTTAAGTCCAACATTCAAGGGAAGTAACTTTATTTTCAGTGAGTAATTTATTTTTCACTGTTTCATAATATTCCTAGATATCTTGACAAGTGATATCTATCTATTTCTAAATACCAAGGAGAAAAAAAAAATCTGAAGTCCCTAGTTTCACAGAAACTCTAGGAAATATTGTCAGGAATTAAAGATACGTAAAGACAGATCTGGATTACTTTGCACTGCCTAGCAGTCTTTTCAGTACTTAAATGCTTTAGTTGTCAACAGTGATCGTTAGACCCTTGTGATGTGGTGATAGTATATATTCTACCGTACGCTCGCTACGGTTCAGTGCGGCAATAGTATATATAGGCATCGCTCAACCAACCTCTACCTGTGGCCATCGTATTTATGCAGCCGTGATTGTATGTATGCAGCCATGTATCCTGGCAACAGGTCCTAACCGTCAGGCAATATGCCCTGATCCGCTATAAAATTGGTTAAACTAGGTCACACAACCGGCAAGCTGCCTAGCGCATGGTCAGCTAGTGCTACTAGTGTTAACATGAGTACTCACAGCTTGAATCTCATAGATATTAGATATCGATACTGTGACGTCATATTTCTTAACTCGTGTCATGTGGCTTTTCTTGAGTGGACTTGCGAGGGCCATGTCCCACCCCCTTCTCTCTTAAAATTTTGTTACTGTTTTTTTTGTTTGTTTTGTATTGGTATTTGTGTTTTTTCTTTTAAATAAGGAACAAAACTTTTTTGAGGTTCTTTGACCTTAAACTTTCGTTAAAAAGTGATTAGTGATTATATAATAATATTAGATCCAACAGCAATTTTAACAGTCATCCTTTTCTTTTTTTCTCTTGATGTGAGGTAATCATTGTAACCTGAGACAGCAAAAATTTACAGATGAAGAAAATGGATCATGTCCATTTTAGTTGTAGAAAGGCGTGATCTTCTCTGTGAGACTAGTTTCCCGGCCTTTGAAAACAGGTGCTCTGAGGGAAATGATGTTGCAGGAAGACATAGATAATTTGGGTGTCAGCCTGCTCCCAATCTGACTTTGCTATAATACTTTTTATTGCCAGTTTTTGCACCAGTTTTTTTTTTTAACAGTAAAAGTAGTTATATTTAAAGAGAACAACAAATAATAACGCACATTTTAATTATACTTTTATTGTTTCAGTGAGTATCTACTAGTATCCATTAAAGAAATAGCAAGTATCAGGTACTTGCGACTGGAACCAAATAAAGTTGACTCCGCTTAATCGCTCTTCTTCGGGATCACGGAAAAAGTGGGCGATTAGCGGAGAAGCAATTAAGCGGAAAAGGTAATTTCAGCCATATTTTTGGTAATGGGGTTAAATTTCTTTAATGTCGTGGTTTGATGTTGTGCATTGACGCCTTCTCATCGCCAGAATTAGGAAAAACTCTAATTTGACGGTGTTGTAGCGCACAAAATGTTTGATCTCCCCGGTCTCTCTAATGGGCCACTTGGCAGTAGCCCAGCAGACAATAAGGAATGGGATGGCATGGTCGGGATCTAGCTGAAATCCACCAGACAGGCGCAATACGATGTTTACACTCTCCGCCTCACTGAGACGGAAAGCATTGGGGGGAGACTATGTGGCTTTTGGTGCATTAGCATTATTGGACGGGCGACGGCGGTGATGCATAGCGTGGGACGATGGGGGGGGNGTGGGACGATGGGGGGGGGGACAAGGGGAAGGGGAGGTGATGAGGAAAGGCTTATCACACCTATTTCGGCGTGGCAGCTGTCACTCAGTCAACCGGTTTGCCATCTGTTGCGCAGTTAAACCATCTGTACATATTTAATTTTGTTTGTCATCTGTAATCCTTCAAACTGCTGATCTTTAAACTTATAGGTGGTGAAAAGTGGTCGATTATCAGGAGTGAGAGGCGATTATCCAGTGATTTTTATATAGAAAAAATTCGGTTCCCTGGGAAATGAAGCAATTAAGCGGAAAAGGCGATTAAGCGGAGGATGATTAAGCAGAGTCGACTGTATTTAGAGTACTCAGTATCGATATCTGTTAAGGCCCACCTCTAGTGACCATTGGTGGACCTCCACGTGGGGCCACTCCATTTCAGGTTCAGTCAACTTGAGTTTGTTGATAATCAGTCATAAAAAAGGTCCAATGAACATGCTCAGACTTAGAAGTCCACCATCCTCTGGCCATTAAGCTTGTTCTATAACTATAGGAAAGTCTGGTTTCTTCATTTTGATTGCACCTGGTCTCTTAGTTTTTACAGGAGTTATTGCCATATCGCTTCTTTCTGCTACATTTATGCATTTATCAAGAAGGCCCAAAATGACCAGTTGTTGTGTGGGATACTAGAGGTGGTTTGCTATACTTTTCAAACAAATTTCAGCTGTTTCAGGTCTCAGAGCTCTAAACTTTCTCATTTGATGCATTGCTGTGCTGGTAAAACAAATATATGAAGTGTTATGGAATCAGGCAGAAAATGGTAGGATGGTGCTCAACTGGGTCATACTGATCAGGGTTACTCAATTAATATGGATTTGGATATACAGTTGACTCTGCTTAATTGCCCTCCGCTTAATCGCCTTTTCTGCTCAATCGCCTTGTTTCCCAGGAACCGAATTTTTTCTATATAAAAGTCGCTGGATAATCGCCTCTCACTCCAGATAATCGACCACTCTTTTGCACCTGTGAATTCAAAGATCAGCGGTTGAAGGATTACAGTTGACAAACAGATATGTACAGCGACGGATGGCAGACCGTTGACTGAGTGACAGCTGCCACCCCGAAATAGGCGTGATAAGCTTTTCCTCCCTACCTCCCCCTTCCCTTGTCCCCCTTCGTCCCACGCTACACATTACCGCTGTCGCCCTTCCGATAATGCTAAAGCGCCGAAAGCCGTGTAGTCTCCTCTCCCCACGCCTTCCGTCTCTGCGAAGCGGAGAATATAAACATCATATTGGTGGATTTTGGCTAGATCAGAGAATGTGTCATGTGGATACACGGTCAGTCCTGACCATGCCATCCTACTCCTTTTTGTCTGTTGGGCTACTGCGAGGTGACCAGTGAGAGAGACCATGGAGATCAAATATTTTATGCGCTACAGTACCGTCAAACTCGAGTCTGTCCTGAGTCTGGCAACAGAAGGCGTCAATGCACGACATCAAACAACGACATCAAAAAAATTTAACCCCATTACAAAAAATATGGCCGAAATTACCTTCTCCACTTAACCGCTTCTCTAATTAATTGGCCACTTTTTCTGTGATCCCGAGGAAGGGCGATTAAGCGGAGTCGACTGTATATGGGACAACCAAAAAGTAGAAAACTATGACCTTTTCATAAGCGAATTGAGGGAGCATGTTTGTGATTGCTATATACAGAAGTGGAGAAGTCAAGTAGATGAGACATCCCATAACAAACCCTATAAACATATTAAGACAGAATTTAAATATGAGAGATACTTAAACTTAATTTCTGACGGTTCATTAAGGACAACATTGACGAAAACCAGACTGGGGTCACATAATTTCTCTATAGAGCGACGGTGATGGGCCATCCCAAAAGTGGATGTGGCCAATAGAAAATGTGAAATATGCAAAGAATTAGAAGATGAATATCATTGTTTAGTAAAGTGTCCTTGCTGTAGACATATTCAGCATAAGTACCTTCAAGCTTTGCTGTCACGGTAGAAAACACATCCCTAGAAGAAGTTGACTCATTCACCTACCTGGGAAGTATCATTAACAAAAAAGGTGGTACAGAAGCGGATGTAAAAGCAAGGACTGCCAAAGCAAGGAATGCATTTAATCAACTATCAAAGGTCTGGAAGGCAAGCAACATCTCACTGCGTACCAAGATCCGGCTTTTCAATTCAAATGTCAAGTCAGTACTCCTCTATGGCTGTGAAACCTGGAAGACAACAAAGACAGTAATGGAGAAAATCCAGACATTCATCAACAGATGCTTGAGGAGTATTCTGAAAATGAAGTGGCAAGACAAGATACGAAACGAAGAGCTATGGGCAAGAACAGGACAAAAGGAAATTGAGGTAGAAAAATTGGACTCTGTAAATGGCGCTGGATTGGACACACCCTCAGAAAACCTAGTGGAAACATCACCAGGCAATCACTGCAATGGAACCCACATGGAACACGAGGCAGGGGTAGGCCACGGGAGACATGGAAATGATGCAGGGAAAGGGTCATGCGAGAGATGAAGCTCGCTTAGAACGAGCTTGGAAAGATGACCCAAGACAGGGAAAGATGGAATTCGCGTGTACATGGCCTATACCCTGCTGGGGGTGAAAGGCATTGATGATGATGACCTACCTAGTCTTTTAAAAATAAAACCAAATATGATAAGTTTTATAAATATGTTCCAAAGCAAAGATGAAAATAAGGTATTTGAATTATCGTTACTATGCTTTAATATTTTAAAAACATATCAAGAGGGCATGTAACATCTCTTTGCGAGTGTTATGGCAAGAAAGAGTGATTGTACTGAAGATTGAGATAAAGATGACATGAATTATTTTAGGTGATGAATGAAATTGTCACGTAAGGAAATGTGATATATGTGGTTATGTGAGTGCGCGTGCTTCGCGCGGGGGTGGGTGTCTCTGCTCAAAACGTGGGAGCACCGCCTATGTGTACCATTATTGCTCCTTGGCGAATATGGGCGCACATGTGTTCGTGCATGCGTGTGTGTGTGTTATATGACTTTTTTTTTTTAAAGGAGGTAGTTGTGTGAACGAAAGAGAGACCCGAGTGACTGAAAGAGAGAAAGAAAGACGAGAACGCAAGAACCGCAAGTAAGTCACGTACAAATGAGCGATAGCAAATGTATGAATGATATCATGAGACTATGTAACCAGGAGGATATTATTCTTTATTGTTATTGTCAGCAAGTTTTGTGAATCGGCATAATGCCTAGTAAACTCAATTTGAGGAACTGAAACAGGCAAAGCACACCTCAGAAACCACAAGGCATAGAGGAGGTGAATAAATTCTGCCATATCTCTTATCACTCTCTTCTTCTATATATGGGGAATTTGAGCTGTTGACACAACAACTTCCTTTTCAGGTAATAGATGCCTTGCATTATGAATCAGGCGCAGTGATATGCACTAGGTGAAAGGAATTTTACTGGAATGCACAAAAGCAACATTTCTTTACCAACAAGCACAGATGTTACTTGAGTTTTGTCAGCAATGTTCATATGACAAAATATTTCCTTGGGCAAACTGCCATGAATTAAGCCAATCAGTGGTCATTTCACTTGTAGGAAATATCCCAGATGATTTTCAGTTCTTAGGGCCTGGGGCATATAATCACGCCCAGTTCATGATGCAAGCCATCTGCAACATGGAGTTGTTGTGTCAATAACTCATATTCCCCACTCAGAATTAGAAGAGAGAGATAAGAGAAAGGGTAGAATGTACTGGCCTCTTTTATACCTTTTGGCTTCTGAGGTGTCATTGGCCTGTCTCAGTACCTCACAATGATCTAACAGCAATGCATCAAATCAGAAGTATAGAGCTTTGAGACCTGAAAATGCTGAAGTTTATTTATAAAGTATGACAAACCACCTCTGGGTATCTCACACAAAAACTGGCAATGTGGCAATAACTCTTGCAAAAAATTAAGAGACCGGCTGCTATCAAAATTGGGAAACTAGACTTTCCAAAATTTACAGAAGAAGCTTTCTGGCCAGAGGATTGTGGACTTCCAATGATTTTCAACTTGGGTTGACCGAAGCTGAAACAGAATGATGCCATGTGGAGATCCACTGATGATCGCTGATCTCAGGATTTAGGAAATTAAGAGTCCAACGTGTGAATGACCCTGCTTAGCAGGAACATCCAGCTGATCCAGGAATATGTTGACAGTGCTTACAGTGAACATTAAGACACAATCTGCTGTTGTCTTTCAGTGAATAAAGAAAACTTTGTTAATACCAGCGTGGTATAATAGAAATAAAATTACTATCTGCACACAAATGAACTAAACCAGATTGCCAGCAAACGATACAGAAGTGGGGAGTGAGCAAACGCAAACAGATGCTCACACAAAGTAGGATAAAAGGGAAAGTGCTCAAGAAGACAAATTGAGAGAGAAAATGGAAGAAGAAAAGAAAGTGGTGTGGTGGGAATCGAACCCGCGACCTCTGTGTCGGCACCCACCACCTTATTGTCAGTTTGGAATCAGGTAGACGTCTATACATGACCACGCCACCACTCCAGAAAAAGTGATTTAGTGGCTGGGGTCTTTCCCGAAGCCGAACAGAAGATTAGCAGTCATAGCGCTAGGCACAAGACTCCCATCTGTTTGCGTCTGCTCACTCCCCACTTCTGTTACTAGTGCTCCGTTTCCACCTTGTACTACACATATGTCACCACTATATAAAACGACCCTGTCTTGTTCACTATGTTTAATGTTGTGTGTACGTCTGTGTGTTTGTCTTGCTGATTTACCAAATGAAGCTTAACGGCCGTTGGTTGAAGAGGGTTTCGGGGAAGCTTGTGGTGTGTGTGAGTCTCATGCCTAGTGCTATGACTGCTAGTCTTCTGTTCAGCTTCAGGAAAGACCCCGGCCACTAAGTGGAGTGGCGGCGTGGTCGTGTATAGACGTCGACCTGATTCCAAACTGACGGCAAGATGATGGGTGCTGACACTGAGGTCGCGGATTCGATTCCCACCACATCACTTTCTTTCCTTCTTCCATTTTCTCTCTGCATTTGTCTTCTTGAGTCCTTTCGCCTTTATCCTACTTTGTGTGAGGATCTGTTTGCATCTGCTCACACTCCACTTCTGTTACTAAGTGCTCCGTTTCCACCTTTTTGTAGTAAGTGATGATGAAAATGCATTATTTGTCAGTCATTTATATATTTGTGTTTGTGTTAAATTTTTGTTATTTTATTTGCTCTTGTGTTAATAAACACAGTTTCAATGATGTTAATATTTTTTTTCCTTTTTCCTGAATGATGTTAATAAACACAAATGTTTTGAGTTGACAACCAATGCAATAAGTGACCAAGAGACTGTTATGCAGTGCAAAGTAAACCAGATCTGGCCTTATGTACCTTTAATTCCTGACAGTATTTCCTAGAGTTTTTGTAAAACTGGTGACTTTAAATTTTTTTTCTTGTTCTATTTCCAAACTTTATAATTTCTTTTAAGTCTCTTTTTTTTTTTTTGTATTTAAAAATGAGTTAGATGTAATTTATCAAGATATCTAGGGATGTTATGAAGGTTACAGACCTGTAATAGGATTGGACCCTTTTTTCCTCTATGGGCTATATTAACATTTTGAGCTGCCCTCTGAACCCAAAGTTTTAGCTTTCACCCAGACCCATACCAGATTGAAGCCCATTATGTGGCCCAAATTTTAAGACTTACCCAACCCTAGCAAGCCCATTGAAATTTTGAGCTTGGTTGCTATTTGTAAACAGACCCTACATTTTTCACTGGTCAATGCCAAACCCCTCCTCTTCCGCCTGAGCACACCCTTGACCTGGCAGTTCCAGCCCAGGACTAAATACAGTGGAAACCTGATATAACAGGGACTGTGGGACCAGAGCAAGTGTTATATCAGATCCCTGTTAAATCAGATAACCAAGGGAAATAAGCAAACACGGTTTGTAGTTGTCATCACTTTTGATCTAGAAGCTTCCTTGCAAAGTGTAAACAATGCTGGACGCCAGTGCATCATGTTAAGTATGGTCATCCCTTTTATTTGTCTTCTGCAAAGGGGACCATGGTAGTTGGCCAGTGTGGCATCTAGTATGCCCTGTGGTAGTCAGCCATGGTCCAATAATGAGCCCAGGAACTTCTGTTTTGAAAAACTGTATTAAAGATACTTTCTAAGAAGTTTAAACGCCGCCATGTTCAGTAATGCAATCCCTTTGATTGTCTTCTGCCATGAGAACCCTGGTGACTGGCCTATATATGGCTTTTAAAATTTCCTGGTTGGCCATGGCCAGGAATGCTAGTTGTCATCACTTTTGTATTGATCAAGATGGATGGCTCCATACGGAAACAGTGCACAGCTATACAATAGCGCAAAAACGCCCCATAACAGTGCTGTGCTGCTAATATAGATCATGTCTTACATGCATTCAAGTTCATCTTTTTCGTCAGTACATTGCAATAAAAGTAAATAGACATGGTCCAGACATTGTTTACTTTCGATTGCCTTCACACTAGGCTAGCATTAGTTGCGCTAGCCTCGCTCATGTGATCGTGTTTTCGTTCACTGGACTGCACTGCATAATGAGTAATGCTAGACCTACATGCAAAAGTACACAAGGGCTAAAATCCCCTTCTTTTTTATTACTTGACCGTGTCTCGGTATCCCTGTTATAACCAGTTTGGCTTTTGTGGGGCCCTGTTATGACCGATATATTTTACTAAAGATAAAGAGGCAAAAAAAAGGGATTTGAAAATTCCCTGTTATAGCCGGATCCCTGTTATATCAGGGCCTGTTATAAATGGTTTTGACTGTAGTGCCTGGTAAAATAAAGTAAAATGGACACAGTTTCCCATGATATCAAAATTTCCCCCCTGGAGCCCTTATTACTGGAAGCAGGGCATGCCAAAAGAGGGAAAAGGGGAGATGAAATATACCCCCTAAGTTGTAGGACCACAAAGTGAAAGTACAATTACAAAGTGAAAGTACAACCACAAAGTGAAAGTACAATTACAAAGTGAAAGTACAATTACAGGACCACAAAGTGAAGGTACAATTACAGGCCTGTAACCTGAAACACTGAAACTAAATATAAGTTACTTCCCTTGAATGTTGGCATTAACACAGTTACCTCCCATACTGAGTCAGAGTGTATCAATATTTTCATAAAAATGCTGTTCGGGGCAATGCTTCCAGTTGGCCTAGAGATCCAAAATTTTATTCAGTGTTTATTGGCACTATGTGGCACCAGAAAAACCACAGAGCCAATTGAGCTTGTATACTCTGGTTTTCTTGAAATGCACCACTGCACACACACGCTCATATGTGCGGCACACAAGTGCACGCGCACAGCGCGCCGCCCC
>JAWQUT010000542.1:407849-426420 GCA_033807755.1 Ellobium chinense | reverse complement strand
CCCCACACACACACACACACACACGCACAAAAAAGGCAAAGTGTTCAGCATAAGTAGAAAATCAGGAAATTGTCATGATTGTCACGCAGTAGTGGTTACAGAATCTGTGATGTTGTTATCACTCCTCTTCTTACATGCTTTTATTTATAAGATGAGAGTAAATATTTGGGTTTTGTTGCATGATTGGTATTTGTGTTTGCATTACCAGAAGCTATTAATTAGGAGGATGTGATTTCTGACAAAGTGAATACAATAGGGTCGTCCACAGTCTCCTTCATGACACCACACCAATGTTGTTATGTAGCAGTGTTTCTTATGAAATGAAAGGATTCTAAATTAGGTGAGGTATGTCATATCTTCAGCAAGGACCTTAAGAAAAATGGGATGACAGAGATAAAATGTTTGTGCTTGATAGTGACTTTATTTTGTGTTCAGCAATACAGAATGAACTACTGAAATTAAGCATGACAGAACAAATGCCAGTACTGGTCACTGCCTGAAATCTCCACAAATCACTGACATTCATGTGAAATCCATTTATCATGTCTTGCTCTTGGATGATAGAGTTACTTTCATTACATAGCAGAGACAATGGGGATTAGCTACATCCAGTTTGACGCGGTTAATCTTGATAGATATCTTACATATGAAAATGCTGGCAACAATTCAGGGCCGAAAGTGGTCTGTTTCAGGACAACTTAAGAACGCAAACCCTTTTAATGGCTGTGGCTGAATGTGTTCACTGCCTAATCAAACTTCTTCCCATTGCTTTCACAAACTAAATGAATGCTGGCTTTGAAGTTTCTACTGAAGACAATAAAGATACTCAGTTTTCTGAAAATGCACAGTCCAGCCTGATTTAGAATCCTGTCCTCTGCAAAGAAAAATTTGTATCATGGTAAAATTTGATGTAATGTCATGAGGGCCAATGAGACTGATCATGCACAGTGCAGCGTAGATAATGCGTATACATTGGATAATACATACACCTTGGGACTGACCAAATGTATAATATTAAACAAAGTATTTATGTACCATACAGATATCATTATGAAAATGAAAAGTGAAGATGACAAAAGACTGGAATTAAGACACAGATGGAAAGAAAACCAACAATAGCCACCGGTGAAACAAAAGTAGATCTATAGACTTCAGCATGCAACCATCACCCCGACCCCTCACCCCTTTTTTCCATCTAATATCAAAACTTACGACCCTTTTCCATGTTTGTTTCTCCTGAAATCTCTTGGCTATTCCTTCTTGCTCCATTTCCTCACCTTCTCCCTCTCTCTCCCTCTCTCTTCCTCTCTATCCCTCTCCCTCCATCACCCCTAAAATTGCTTGCATCAAATGGGACCTAAAGNCCACCACCACCACCCCCAACTGCTACTGACAATGACAGCAACAACAACGAAACATCACCCAAGACAATCAGATATATGTTGGATGGATCTGTTTTATTTCATAAAAACTGTCCAGGTGTGATAGTTTTAAAGTGTTACACCTCTGTTGACAACATGTAGATATCATAAAATCCTTGACTCTTGCTATATCAGGCCTTAAAGATAGACGGTACTATGCCTGGAAGAAGGGGAATGGAGGCATTATGACACAGGGTTATGACAAAGGATTCTGACATAAGATGTAGCACTCACATGGTGACGATTTGGGCAGAAAAAATCAGATGCTCTTGATCTGGGCCAAGCATAAGCTTTGAAGTGGCTGCATTGGCAAGCAAATGGGCTGCTTGTTTGATGTGAGCAATAAAATGGTAACATTTCTGTTGCCTTGTGAGGCTGCAGCAGCGTGCTGTTTTTCATCTGACTGTGACCTTTGACACTAAATGGGTCGACTGACTGACAAAATGTGTCCATTAACTTTTTTAAAGCGATTACAGAATGGACTATGCATACCTATTAAACTTTTGTACATATTAGCATGTAAGCATTAGTCGAAAATACTTACTAGAAACAAAGAAAAGAAAAATCAGGACCAGAACTTGGATATTGAAGGGAAGCCTATAATAAGAGATCCATTGTCTTACTTTGTCAAAATTCACAGGATATCTTGGCAAGGTCATGAACTTTATCCTCCCTGGTAAATCTGTTACTGTGATTAAGTCAAGAGTGGAAATCATCTTTTTTGTTGCTGTGCATATCTAAGGAAGTTGTGTTTACCTCCTAGCTGCATCAGCAGGACAATATCAGCTAGTCTGCTTGAGATTTGTTGGTTTCGATGCCTGAGAGCATTCAAAATATTTAAAATGGGATTTGTGAATTCAAAATATTTAACTGGATTTGTGAAAGTATCTTATGAAAGGATTTTATCTTTTGCCAGTGTCCTGCTATTCTGATTTCATTTTCAAATTTTCTGTATGTTTAGATGGCTTCTATAATGGCAGTTGTTAATGCCATCTTCATTTTTGTTCATATGCGTGCGTATGGGTGTGCAGGATGTGGAAGTTCTCATCCAGGAATCAGACTCATTACAGAGGAAACTTATCAGCCAGGAGGAAGAATTCAGACTTCAGAATCAGACACTGATGGCAGAACTAGCTGTGGTAAGTCTGGGTACTCCATCATGGTTCAGAAATGAAAAGGGGTTGCACAAAGATCTACATTAGATCTGCAGAAGTAATTGATACTATTACATGTGACCTGCTAGTAGAAGTGATGGTGATTGTGAAAATGTTCAGAGGTGGTTATGATGACAAATGTTTGTGACGAGTTTTGATATTGGCATATAGATTTTAAGCAGTTCCAATCTTCAGCACTTGTTTTTTAGAATCAACCAAGAATCCACACTTGCCAGTGATCCACATCAGCCGCAACTGCTCGGCTTCATATTCTTTCATAAACCTACTTTTCTCTAACAAGTACATACTCAAACATGCCTTTACAAAATACCCTATATGAAACTATTACTATTTTCAGCACTTTTCCCGGAACTTAGTTCTGGTTTCGTGAATGGAACGAACTTAGTTCCATTATTTCATTGTGAATGTGATCGTGAACGGAGTGCATGAGTTTTCGCGAATGGATTGGAAGTTAGTTCCTTTTCAAGTCCGTTCAAATTCCATTCACACAACAATGACCAGAGTTTGTTTTTGGTTTTTTTTTTTCATTTTGTCTGCAATTACTGCACTTTCGGCATCGCAATCACCAGCTACATTCAACCTCATAATGGTCATTTTTTGAATGGGCAAGATCAGTTTTGTCACTCCTGCCCCTTTATGGCGTCAGGTAAATAGGGCCGTCGAGGCGAAGCTGCTGTTGCCATCCTCATTACACAACAGGAACTGGCTTATCACTTTTAATCGCAAGTGAAGCGTGTTCCCTTGCTGATAAAGATGTGATGACACCTGGTATCCAGGACTGCATCATGAAGCTTGAATGCCTCAAGTCCGTCTCTAACGAAACGAGAGGTCTGTGTCGTGAGTTGAACTAACAGCTGAACATCAATTTGAATGCCATCAGTAATTATCAAGGGCGAGATAAAAGTTTTTTTAGATAATGTAAATGGGCAGGTGAAAAGGGCGGAGGAACTAGAGAACTAGGGTAGGATATGATACAAATGAAGAAAGCATAGGGTGGCAATGGGTTAGGTAGACAGCGTACTAGTTTTCATACACATGATGTCATCGCCTTGCACTGACTTTCCTTTAATGGAGTCTACGCTGCTCGCCTCGCCAGAAATACGTGACATCACCAACACGCCTCAAGGCGTTGGGCTCAAGGCTATTACGCGTAGCGCTGCACTCAGTAGGGCTCGCTCCCACGTGGAAACAATGGGTTATTGTTGTGCGGTAAACTGTAAATCTAGAGATGGATCCACAGAAGACACCGTACAGCACGTGGAGGCATCTGTTTTTCGGCGCAGGGGCTCGAACTGATACGGCTCGACCGGTGCTGCCATTGTTCTCGATCGAAGACACCGCGACTTCCGCGCTGACGTGACGCTTCCGGTACGGTTTTCTTCTTACAATTTCAGAATAGGTTAAAAGTTGTAAAATTAATTTCGAAATAATTCTTAGCAAAAATGATGACTTTTGATCTAAAACTTGATATTGAAAATATAAAAACTGTTGGAAATCACATTTTTTCGAGCACTTTAGTCGCACTTTAAACAGTTTGCAGCCCATCACAGAAAAATAAGGATATTTGCGATCAAGAGTGTTATCACCGTTCGTTTGGTTTTAAGAAAACTGAAGAATTCACAGTTTAATCGAAATCAAAATCCTGCATTTATGGAAAGTATAAGATGGTTTGCAAAAACATTTGCAGTCTTGCACATAACGGGATTCACTATCCCTCCATTGTAGATTATCTTGCATTACTGAGAGATATAGGTCTTTGACACCTATTGTTTTTTCTTCTTTTGACCCTATTAACATTTTGCGTTATTCTAAATATACCACTGTGATTTGGGGAAATTTCTTCCATGGAGGTTAAAGTACTTCTTTTGCCCGATCTTTTAAGGGGAAGAAAAAGGGGGGTCAACGGCCAAAATTTTTCACAAATGTCTTTTGAAAAAGATCACCTCAAATTCTGATTTGGTCCCCAAATTTTCATTTGGCTGGTTTTGACCACGTGCGAATACATAGGTCTACACATTTTATTTTTTTATCTAGAAGGCTCAAAATGTCCCTGAAACTTTAGAATTGGATGCTTTATTTAGATCACAGGTCATTTTACACATTTCTACACCCTAACACTGGCTGGTAGGGCCCCAAAAAAGGGGGATTTTATAGATTAGCGGATTAATTGGGTTGTACACTATGAGTGATTTGCCCTTCTAATAGTAATAGGTGTCACAAACCTTAACCCCTCCCCACATTTAATTATTTCCTACATATGTTTTGAGTAGTCAATAGTGATGCATTCTGTACTGGTGCTTCTTTCATGACAGAGAATGATATTCCTGTGGTGAGGTATATTTGCATAGGGATACAGAAAATTTTCAATAGTCTCACTCACTGAGATGGATTGGATGAGGTGTTGGTAGCTTTTGTTAGTTTCCTGGAGAAATATGCAGCTGTCAGCTGTCAAGCACATTCATTTCCCTACAAAATGGTGCCAATGTTGCTGAATTATATGCCTTAGATCATTCTTATGGCCCAAGTAAGAGTTTGATACCTCTCAAAGTAGCCAATTCTCTTGATGGCATACCCTATGCTACTTTGATAGCTCCCATGAACCTACAGTTCAACCCTAAAATTTAGCCATGGTAGCCTGTTTGGAAGGGAACAAGTAGGGAATGGTCAGAGGGGAGTGACCTGGGGGTGATTGGGAGGGGAGAGGAAAAATGACCCTCTCTTGGCTGGTCATTGTTTTCATGTAAACACCTTGGCATGAGCAGATAGTTTTTAGTTGACCATATTTGCAACCCTTGATGATAAAATCCACTTGTAACCACACATTTAAAACCTAAAAGTGATCATATTGGCATTTCTTAAAGGGTGATTGTGTTATTGATTGGGGAAGAAGCCCTGGAGAAACAAAAGTTTGGTGCATCTGCCCAAAAGAATTTTTTAAAAATTCAGCTTCCTTTGGCAATACCATATGAGCCTATGGGGTGGGCTGAGAAGGGGTGGGGTGGTGATTTTTCTTAAGGGTAGGGGTGGGGTGGGGTGGGTGGGGGGAGGGGTTGATGGTGGGGTTGGGGGTGGAAGTAGGGAAGGAAAAAGGAACGAATGAAATCTTAAATTTAAAAAAAATGGCCAAATTTGGTGCATTTTTTGGCAACACTGGGTGTGTGTGTCAAAGGTGGGGGGAGGGGGTGGAGGGTGGGAGGAAAACAAGAGAGACAAGGACAAAAAGAGAACGAGAAAAAAACTATTTAAAAAAAAGCGTGTGTCATGTAAACTGAGTCTGCAGCACGTAGATCTAGATCTAAGTCCCATACAGGCTAGACTAGGGGGGGGGGGGGGGGGGGCTGGGGAGGGCCCCAGGGGTAGAGGAAGTTTAAAAGACTGTCCAGATAGCCTAGATGACCTACCTCGACCACCATGATGTAAACATTGTGTTTCTAAGTGGAAACATGCCAGGTACTAGCTGCTGGTTAAGGTCTTTGACACCTATTGTTTTTTCTTTGGCCCTATTAACATTTTGTGTTATTCTAAATATACCACTGTGATTTGGGGAAATTTCTTCCATGGAGGTTAAAGTACTTCTTTTGCCCAATCTTTTAAGGGGAAGAAAAAGGGGGGTCAATGGCCAAAATTTTTCACAAATGTCTTTTGAAAAAGATCACCTCAAATTCGGATTTGGTCCCCAAATTTTCATTTGGCTGGTCTACACATTTTATTTTTTTTATCTAGAAGGCTCAAATTGTTCCTGAAACTTTAGAATTGGATGCTTTATTTAGATCACAGGTCATTTTACACATTTCTACACCCTAACACTGGCTGGCAGGGCCCCAAAAAAGGGGGATTTTATAGATTAGCGGATTAATTGGGTTGTACACTGTGAGTGATTTGCCCTTCTAATAGGTGTCACAAACCTATATATCCCTTTTCTTATTCAATTCATTTCATAAACTAACACGCAGTGTGCCGTTTTTCTGTTGTGAGAGATGGTCCTCAGAAATCCTTTTCTCAGAATACATTGTTACTTTACCATCAGATTTCACACCTATATCTAAGACATGAGGCTTGGTTTTGGTGCTACAAGAATTTATGAGATAGCTGTCTCTTAATGTGATACAAGAAGATTTAAGATAAATGAAATGCCTCTGTAATTTTTCTTCCTCCCTTTCTCTCAGCCTGCTTCCCTCCCTTACTTAGACTGCTTTCACTCCATTCACTCACTTTTCCACCCATAATATTACTATTGCAGAAGGTTGTAGAGTCTACTTTATGATAAAAAAATTGTGGGTCTGTCCTTATCAGTTAGGCGATTAGAATGTAAATAGCAATGATATATAAATGTACAGTATTATTTTGTAGGGGTATCTTCAGTGAACCATTATGGCAGTGATCTGTTTCATTCCAGCTGATTTCAAATAATGAAGAGCTGAAGACGGAAGTTGAAGTCGTGAAAGGAAACATTGCAGCTACTGCAGAAGATACTGAAATACAGTCAGAAAGCAATGATGAACTTCGACGACTACAAGCTGAGAATTCAGCCTTGCAAAAAAATTTGAATGGTAGGTGTACTGGTAGGGATGTTATTTATGAAATAGATAAGATCATACCAAATAACTGCCTTAGACCTCGGAATACTTTTACTTACTGGTTCAAGAAACAAACCATAAAACAAATGGTTTACTGGTGAGCTGCAGTTTTACACGTCTTTGGTGTCCAATGAATGTTTATTATTTGCTCTACTATCACCCACTATATGAAGAAAGGTGACCCATTTCCCTAAGTGTATACACCAGTTCTCACCTTTACTTCACTACTCTAGGTAGAATTAGAATAAATTTGCATATAGGTCAATCCTGTGAGGCAGAGATTAAATTTTGCAGCCCTGTGTCAGTTGATCGGCCAGCAAACAACACATGCAACATCATTATCGTTACCAGTGGTCACACAGCCAGCGCGAGGCTGGACCTGAGGTGACTTATGCTATGAGGGGTAATTCATAAATGTCTTTATGCTTGGTATCACTTTGTGGATATTGATGACCATCGTCATGAACAAATTACAATAATCTGTCAGTTTTCAGGACAGTGTATATAATCATACAGGTTTTGATAAAGCAAATAATAAATTGTTATCTAACATCAAACACCTAAGTTTATATAACTGATCGTAAGTGCTGTTTTTGTTTTAAAAGATTTTAATTTCAGTTTTACTAATATTAAATTAGAACCTTTCTGTCTGTGATTAGTTCTTTCAAGGCATTGATCTTTTGTGGTAAAA
This sequence comes from Ellobium chinense, assembly GCA_033807755.1. Classification (NCBI taxonomy): domain Eukaryota; kingdom Metazoa; phylum Mollusca; class Gastropoda; order Ellobiida; family Ellobiidae; genus Ellobium; species Ellobium chinense. The sequence goes on along the minus strand of JAWQUT010000542.1, from coordinate 418,556 downwards.
AAAGCAATTTGTCATTGTGCTGTATCTGTGGAGCACCCTTGCCATATGGTTTTGGTGTTGCATCAACAGAGAGTTGCATAAGATGGAAACAGAATACTTTTGGAAATGAGGCAGGCAATGAAAGACACAAACAGATGCTCAAAAAGACTAGGAGGAGTGGGAAAATGGTCAAGGGACAAATTTAGAGAGAAAAGGAAATTTCTTGAGCAGTTCCTCCATACCCTAATCAGTGTAAGCATCTATTGGTGTCTCGTCATTCCCCACAAAAGTGCCCAAGAAAAGAATCTTATTTCATATTTTTCATTCCATCTGTCTGTAGATCATGAACCTGGCTGTACTGTCAAATAATGACACTAAATGTGCCTTAGGAAGTTGAGACAATCATAGAGTGAACTGGTCTGTTGAGATGATAATAATGAGAAGTCATGTGAGTGGCCAATGCCTGGATATGAGATCTCATTAAATTATTACTATTGCTGGTTTTATTCAGTAAATTACAACTTTAGTTCTGTACACAGAGGATACTTTTGTTCAACCACACCAGAGGAGCAGTTTTCATAAAATTTCGGGATTTGAAGGATCATTAACATTTTTTGTCTGTTCATTTCATGCGCTGACATCGCTTGTGTATTAATCCACCAACATATGAAGTCCCCCTTTTTCGGGGCCCTGCCAGCCAATGAAAGGGTGTAGAAATATGCCAAAAGATCTGTGATCTAGATAAAGCATCCAATTTTAAAGTTTCAGGTACAGTTTGCATCTTATAAATATAAAAGTAAGGTGGGTTAAGCCTGTGGACTAGTACTCGGTCAAAAACAGCCCGATGAATAATTGGGGACCCAGTCAGAAGGCGAAATGACCACTCTTGAAAGAGATTTAAGAAAAATTTTGGGCATTGACCTCCCTTTTTTCTTTCCCTCTTAAAAGATCAGGCAAAAGAAGGACTTTACCCTCCATAGGAAAATATTTCAAAATCACAGTAGAATTTGTAGAAACACATTTTGTTTATAAGACTGAAAGAAGAAAAAACAATAGGTGCCAGTAACCTATAGTTACGCCTGAAGAAACTTTGTCGTCTTTCAGATATTGCCACGTCATATCTATGCATTATCTGTGTTTACTGTTTGTTTCAGCTCTTCAAGAAAAGTATGACAGGGAGATTATTTCAACACAATCAAAAAGTGAGCACACTTCACCACAAGGAGATAACAGTTTTTGTGAAACACCAGGGTTGGAAAAGTAAGTTTAAAATTTGGATGAAGCTCTGTTTTACTGATTTCCAGTCATCGCATGGAATATAGGAACAAATTCAACCAGGTGAATTTTTGAGCTAACAGCAAATTATAGGTTTATTCATTTTGGCATAGTGTGCAGACTTTCGAAACAGAAGGGTATGAATTTATCCGCATTCACCAGATTCAGGTTGTTTAGCTTCTGGTAGTAGGGAGTCATTTTTGTCGTGTCTCACTCTTTGTGCATTTTCATCTAAAGATCCAAGATAACATCTGTGTATGGATGATAATGGGGAAAAACTGATAGCCCTTCACAGTAGTTGTTTCTTGGGTTATACTGTTACAGGTAAGTGCAACATCTCAGGACACCACTGAGTAAAGCTTCTTACAGGTAAATGGACTTTGACTGCTAGGAAATTGTAAATTCCTTATGACATTTTAAAGCTAGTTTGTATTGTACCAGTTTAAATTGTAGAGGCTGAGCCACATCTCATGAATTTGGGTTTTCCCCAGTGAGGCAAAGGATGATGGGAAAGAAGAGACTGATGGATCAAGTAATGCAGGTATGTCAAAAAGTAAAGGGGGCTGTTCTCACATGAGGTTTAGTCAGACTTCTGATTAGAAACATGGATAAATTTCTCAGTTTGCATAATCCAAGTATGCTGCATCCATTTTTGAATCATTGGTTTGAATTCTAAGATTAATAGAGTTACTGCTATTGCTTTCAGTTATCCCCAAAATCCACATCCATTTGAGATCTGTGCATCCTATATATTGCCACACAATACTTGCTTTCACATTTTATAAGAAATAATTGAAATATTTGTAAACTTTGGAGCATTTAGGATTTGAATATATCGCTCGTATAAGGTGGCACATACAGACAGAATATCCAACCCTCCATTTTGGCCCGAAAATTAAGAGTTTTGAAGATAATGGGATTTTATACACTGTAGCTAAACCACTGATAACAACATCCCCAAAAAATTATTTGAATTCAACCTCTCTGCACAGCATGATAAACAATCAGCTTTGACATGTTTATTTAAAAAAACTGCATTTCAGATTAGCACTTTGATTTATGGTTAAAAAAAACATGATGTTGGCTACTATTAGGAAGCCTTCCTAATGGCTAAAGGTTTTTTTTCTTTCTCTTTTTCTAAAGCAATTCAGTTTATCCATGTTTCAGTACTTTTAAATTGCTCATTTTCACAATTTCTGCAGTGCTTTAGAGGTTATAGTCCCTCCTAGCAATTTCATTTTGAGAAAAATAATTCGTAAATAGTGTTCCAGTCATCTTAGTTAAGAATATCTTTTTCTTGAAAATCAGTCATTCCTTTGAGTATCCTTTCGATTTTTTGTAGTATGTGAATGAATGTGATGTTTACGTCACGAGCACAAGCACTGTAGCATCCCATTGTTTTAATAAGGGTATTAGCTTTCCCACCCACATGGCAAGAAGTGTTTTGACCCATTGCCAGGATACACAGCTGCATAAATTTGATGGCCACAGGTAGAAGTTGGTTGAGCAATATGTATATTATTATATACTATTGCCGCACTCACTGATAGCAAGCCGACGGTAGTATATATACTATCACCGCATCATGAGGGTTAAAATAGGGAAGGACCATTGAGATCTTAAATGTCCAGAACCATACTGATGATCATAATGTGTCTCACCCTACATGCTCATGTTCAAGGACAGTTCACAGAAAAATGCTTTCTTAAATGTAAACCTTTTAACAAAAGTGTTTCAAAGACTTCTTTGTCATGCCTGATGAAAGTGAACATGGGTTCCATGAACTGGAAATAAAAAGTCTTTTCCCTCCTTTTTCTTTATTCTCACACATACACAATCACACTGTTAATCACAAGCCACCATCAGGCCTGTGTCACACAGGCACATCTGTTTCAGTAAATGATTTGGGTTGATCCTGATATATTGACCTATTGCAGGCACTGTACGCATCATTTTCCATACCTCCATTAGGCCTCCCTCCCTTTATCCATCATGTGGCTCTGCCACAAGTGCAATGAACCACTGCCTTTGTCACTATTACTTTGACCTGCATCCATAATCAAAGCTTTATTATGAGTGGACACTCTATTAAGGCTCAATTTCCGAGCCAAAGCCTGCCTCATATTTATGGACAGTTGCCCCTGTGAAATTCAGTCTTGAACAGTTTTTACCCAAAACACAGGCCAATTATGCAACAAAAAAATCAACAACTTGGTGATGTCACTGTAAATCTAGTGGCTAATGTGGATACCTGCAACAACTCATATCATCGCTAGCACATTATGGGTAGGCCCAGCCATGACGTCTGTAGTCATCAGTAGCAAGTTAAGTATTCATTTTTTTTATTTAAATAAATAGTTTTAGGAGAATCAACTTCCACTTCAGTAATTTAGCTTTATTATCTCCTCTGTCTTTGCAGTTTCATCATCATCACCACCACCACCACTAGAGCATAGTGATATCATAAACAGTAAGTTGGAAGTTACTTCCATCTAAAAAAGCACAGGTTGATGATGAGTTGATAATGATGGCAGTGATATTTGTGTGTGGGGAAGGGAGAAGGATTTCTAAGTCTGTCTCAGTCAGGTCATAGATCATGTTTATTCACCATAACATTTGTGACCAGTGATTAGTCTAGTGTTGAATGTAGATTAATTGCTAGGTCTCCTAGTTCTATCAAGATGGAAATATTTTAATTGAACATATAGGTAATTATTTAGGAAAACCAATTTTATTAGATATGCAAAGTTTACAATTTCATAACCTCCTGTTCACTATAATTTTAAAGCACTTTCAGCCAAACAGTCTGCCAGCCTTAATGGCACTTCAGATACCAGTGGCAGAGAAAACTCATATTAGTTCATCATGTTGTATGAAGAAAGCTTCACTGTTTAGTAGACATTCTGATTTGGATAGTACTGTAGTGTAATGGTAATTTATCTTTCAAATGTGGACAATATTTTATCACATGGATGACTGAAATCAGACGAAAATAGGAATAATCCAGCCTTCTCTTTTATGTTAGTAAATAAAAGTACATCACATATATCACGGTGCATTTTCAGAACTTCGTCTTCAGCTGGATACAGAACGAGAAGAGAAGAGACTGATTAAAGCACAGTTTGATCAGAAACAGGTCACAATTTCTTTTTCTTTTGTGTCCGCAGGGGTTTATTTAATGTCAGTTATGATGATACAGGCTCTTGATTTTTGCTGTTAACCATATGGAAATTTGGGATACCTCACACTATTTTTAGCTGTAAAGGAGAGATGAATCCCTTGCTATAGTAGTGTGGGCCTCTGCATACTTACATTCATCTATCCCTGAATAAAATTTTGCATTTTACAAACTGATTTTATAATGCAATATAGAGTGATACCACATTGCCATGACCACAGTTCAGGATTGTGCAGATATCACTTGCCTGAAGTCAATCAAATTTACATGAACGGAGTTTGATTGGACAAATTTCTGGGAATTCAAATTGGAGCTCGATATGAGTAAATAACCGTGAACTCGAATGGAACACATTTGTCATGGCGAATGAGTTCATGACTTTATGTTTTACAAAATCTCTCATCTTCATTGTCTTCTGCTCATAGAAAGGGAGGATGGGGGTCTGTGTAAAAATGCAAGTGGACGCACCGATGCAAAATTTAAAAAATCTGCTGCCACGTAGAAATCCCAATACTTCACAATAGTTAAAAAATGATCACAATCATATTACATGTGAAGTTCCATGGGTGTTCCCTCTAACTCAGAATATGTCTATGTCATTCAGCATATGAGTTACACAAAAATTGTTCCATTTTGTGCACTTACTAGAGAAAATGGTGAATCTTGGGAATAAACACATATACCTACATGTTTTTTCTCATTAGTAGGTTTCAAAAATTGCACACACACTGATCCATTATATCGATGTATTACTGTATAGAACACTATTGTAAGTCTTGACCGTCTTGCATGTACAGTAACATGCCTGGTGTCCTGGCAAGGAATTTTTTGGTGTGTGTGTGTGTGCGATTGTGTACATGCGTATTTTCCACTGTGACAAAAGTATAGTAATATGAACTAGGTCAATTAAACTTGCAACAATCATGGATAATAGCCTAACTGACTATCAATATACCCAAAATTTCATTCCAGTTCTGTTGAAAAACAACTAACAATTCTTAATCATAAAAGCATTTGAATGTAACTGCTTCCTTTTGAAAGTAATCTACTCATAGTTAATTATTTTGTATTAATTAATTACTTTGTTTTCCAAAGTAATGTGCTTGTTGTTAATTAAGTAATCTGCTTGTGGTTCGTTACTTTTTGAAAGTAGTTTTAACAACCCTTTGTCCTTTACATAAGCCTTCCTGCCTCATTTTTGGTTATGTTGAGTGATAGAATTGAATTAATGTTTCATATCTTGTAAACTTGAATTTAGTTTTGAATTCAAGTTCAGTCTGCCATTAAATTTGAATTTGAATCAGTTCACTGTGATCTTGGAACTGAATTGGAATTTGATTTCTTATAAGAAACCCCTCATATTTTTCTTCAAATTGCGCAACCCTGCCATGGTTTAGGACATTATAATTTTGCTCATGGTGAGATTTCAGTAATGCTGATGCTGTATCTTATTTACATTGACATTACTTTGGAAGCTTATATGTCTTTAATTTGAGCAAATTTAATTTTTTTATATCATGTATCTGCAGAAACTGAAAGAAAAAAAAAAAAGACACAGAAATTTTCAGATCTATGTATTAGCCAACAGTATGGGGTATTGTTTCCTGTAGCAGTTGATCTTCCTTTGCATTACAGAAAGAAAGCAAGGAACAGACAGCTGCTCTTCAGGATGAACTTGAAAAGGTATATTAGGGTGTTGTTTTATTTTTTATACCCCTACTTGCATGAGCATTGGGAAAGTGAATTAAGGTCCATTTCAGTAAGCATTCAAGAATTAGCTGTAGTCTACATGGTGAATTTTAGGGAAGAGAAATTGTTCTGTGGTATATGATGATTAATCTTGCAGAGAGACTGAAAACTTAATCTGATGGACATAGGTCGAGATGGTAAGATTTCAACTTTCGTTCATTTTCATTCTCTTTTTCTGTGACTTTTCATCCTTTTTGAAAAGTAAATAGGGCAGGTTCCACAACTGTGGTCACACACATTTCCCAAATTTGAGCAAAAATAAAGTGTTGCGAATAGTAGAGTGTCATACATTTTCTAAAAGGGTATTGAGTGGGAAGATGAAATATGACCATTTCATGAGCAGCAGACCTTTGTAGTCAGTGTAACAAAGCGTTGAAATTACCTCCCCTTATTATTGTCATAATTTTATACACTTTGAAAATCTTTAAAGAATGAGATACAATCAGCACAGGAACAAAAATAATACCATTCTAATCACAAATAGAAACATTAGAAAGGAAAAAAATCAAAGAAACATTGCTTATGTCACATAAAAGTTACTTTATTCTCGATTTGGAACTACAGAACCACATCGGGCCAATTCACACAATGTTATCTATCATAATGTTACAGATATTTCAATTTGTGACCAGTGAAATTTCGAACAATGTGGGCATTGATGCACAGGGCGGTGTATGAGGCTCTACAGGTGCAACAGAAGCATGCCAGGTGCAGTAAGATATAGTCATTGACTCTCTCCACTTGTGCATCTACCAGGTCCCTGAAAAAATGTGAAACTTACAATTCGATGTGTGAATTACATCAAACAGTCACATTTGGACTGGTAATATAGACAGACATTCACTGAAGTTTAATATAGTGAGATTATCAAAGTGAATTAGAAGGAGCAAGTATAAAATCTATGTTGGTGATGTTTTTTTCCCAACAAAGGCTGTGTTATAAGCATCAAGCATTCAACAAGACTCAATTTCACGGAAATGAAACAAAAGACACACCTGGCACTGTTGCAATGTCAGCTTGTGGCCTGTCCCAGTTCTCTTCCCCATTCTTCACGAAGAAGAAAGTTTTCCTGCTGAGCCCAGTGCCCTTGGTCAACTCAGCCGATGCCCAGTTGTAAATGTCGGCCGCATTTCTGAAGTTGGTTCCTCCCTTGACAGCAGAGCATATTTTCTGGCTTAGCACACCTGTTACACCTTCTGCATCACCTTTCCCGTGTCAAAGAAGGCTCGTTGCACCTTCTGACAAGAACATGAGGGCGTGCCGCACTAGTTGATACTCCTCATTTTTGTACTTGTAGTATGCTACGACAGAGTTATCTGCCTCTTACTGAAGTGCGGAGACTTCACTTCAGCTTCATAGGTAGCGTCACGTCCGTGAAAAGTGCATATATATATCTTTACCACTTTTCTAGGGCTATCGCATGGACATTTCTAAATATCGTTATATAAAAATAGATTGGTACTACGCCGATAATGTTCTATTAACAAATTTTACAAGAAAATAGCGAGAAAGAACAAGAAAGACTAACAAAACAAGTGATCTTCTCAATGTTTACACCTTCAGCAGGTCGTTATTTGGCAGGTCGTTATCCGACCACACAGACTAATTGTCACGACATCAGGAAAACTTACTAACTTGATCAAATATTCAGAGGTTCTTCATAAAAAGAAATGTCTTTCAATTAATTTTAGCGCACAAAAGCGTCTGCTATCCACTCCCGAATCAACTTCAAAAGATCGCAAAGTGAAAGTTGGTCGTGACGGGAAATCAGATGTACAAGAGGTTAGCCTTTTTTTTTTTAAGGTCTAGAGCTATTATTTTTGCAGGAATCAACAATAGCAAGCTTAATAATGAAAAACAGTTGTTTTATTTCGAATTCAGGCATAGTAGTTAGCTCTAAACGAAAAAACATGCATCATGTTCGCATGGAATTTGAAGACGAGAATCGGTTGCACTGTCTGTACAACAATGACTGATGTAAACAAAGCTGTCATAGGCACGTCCTTGGCCCTATTCTTTGTTCAAGCGTTCCTGCCTCAAAATGACCGTGAGTTCCAACGTTTCCGTTAAGTGAAGGGTCGTGTGCATTGATTTGTGACTGTTGCATGGGGTTTCCATAAACGGTATTGAAAATCGGGAAAGTGTGTGTTTCTGAATATGTCACGACCGGTATTGAATAACGTAAAATAAAACAACAAAAACATTGAAAGCAACAATTCTTTTTTATTTCCATATTTAATTACATTCAGCAAGACACAAAAATACCAACAAAAAGAGTTTGATTTAAGAATTCTTTATTCTATTGAAAGTTAAAGTTGAAGCCAGCTTTTGGGCCCACGGCTGTAGAACCTGCCTTATCCTTGTGATACTCAATTTAGATATTTGTAAGCTTATTCACAATGGATTCCTCACAACATCTGTCAAATTTGGTTTGTAATGCATCAAATCTGTCTTATAGGTTAATGCTAGAAGGTGGGACAGAATTTTGGACAAGACAGTCTGAAATAAAATTCAACACAGCGACACCATAAGTGCACACACAAAAAAAAAAAAGTAAATGACAGACTTTTTACTTTTTTAGGATTTAGTGATAATAAAGCAGTATACCATAGGTAATCTCACAGGAACACAGGTTGTCCTGGGCTTTTTGATTTGTGAAACTCATTCTGAAACTCATTTGATCTGCTGACACTCATTCTTTATTGTGGTAACAATTTGTGTTATCACTGATCATAAGGAAGTCCGTGAAGGGATACAGAAAGTATAGTTAGGTGTATTTATATTGGTGTTTGACAAAACAAGTTAACAATATGTTTTCTGTTTCAATGAAAACTCCAGTATTTTCTCACAGAAATCTTACGATGTAACATGATTAATTCTGGTTGGGTAATTTCTTCACATTTATTATGATGTGATAATTTTTTCATTTGATTATTTGGTTGTCACCAATCATCATTGTAACTTTAAAAGATCCCCATTTCATAAGATAACTATGTTCTGGAATTTAATTTAAATCATTAAATGGATTAATGAAGCCTTTCACCACAGTGCAAGGCAAGAAAGGTATTTTTTTAAAAAGAATGTTCAGGCTGGATGACATTGCCAAGTGGTGCCAGGAAAACAAGACAGTTACCAATCCATCAAAGGCGCAGGTCTTGTGGTGTTCACTGAACAACAGGATTGTCAATGATGTGGTTCCTCCGATCACAATGGACTATGAGATCATTGAGGGAGGGTCAGAACTCAAATATCTTGGAGTGACTCTTGATAGATCACTGTCCTATGGCAGGCATGTGGACACATTGTCAGTAAATCCAAGAAAGGCTTGAATGCTGTAAAGGCAATGGCGAATGTGTTCATACAACAGAGTGTCCTCTCTCTACTAATGCAGCTTGTTGTCCTGTCCAGGATTGACTTGGCCTGGGGTGTCTAACTCTGGCCACGTCACAGATTGAAAAGTTGGAGCGTGTCCAGAATGGGACAATGAGAGTGGTGTTGGGATGCACACGAGATACCCCTACTATATGCATGAGATGTCTGTTAGGTCTGCCCAGTATAAAAGTAAGACACAAGGTGGCTCAGGCAATAATGTATCTGGGAGTCTTGGAAAAGGAAGATTATCCTCTGCATCAGGCATTGAATGATGACAGGGGAGCACGTATCAAACGAGGCCGATCATGGATGGCTGAAGCCGAAGATTCATTGAAACTGGTATGTGATATTGAAGACATTGCATGGGGAAAAGAATGGGTTGAACTGGATGTCACCAAGGTTTTGATCACAATGGGCAGAGAGTACAGGGAGGCTCCGGCAGGCACAGCAGAAACTTGCATCCGGGAGCTCATTGAGGCGAATTCCAAGCCAGGAGACCCTGTCATCTATACTGATGGGTCCGTTCAAAGAAACAAGAAGAGTGGTTGGGGTTTTCTGGCGTGTGTGAGAAACAGAGTCAAACACACAGAAACTGGAGCATACAGTATCACTACTTCCAGTATGAATGGAGGTAGAGGCTATTACAACGGCAATGAAATGGTTAGAGAGGAATTAAGCACAAAGCACACATGTCGTGGTTGTGACTGACTCTCGGAACATTCTGCGCAGAGTAGAAACTCGCCGCCTAAGAAATGAATAGGTTCAGAGCCTGATAGCAACAGAGGTCAGATCGGTGACCTGGATTTATTCACCTGGACACTCTGGGGTCAGAGGGAACGAACTAGCAGACAGACTGGCTGGGAATGCCAGGATCTCTGGCCAGATCAAACACGACAAAGAGGACATTTTGAAAGATCTGATGAGGAAGTTGATGGAGGATGATGAGAGGGAATGGGAAGATTACCACCACCTGCAACGGATGATGGCGATGGGAATAAAGAAAGGGGAAGGCAGACAATGCAAACTGTCTGGAAGGGGGCGAAAGGCCCGCAATCAAATAACTGTGGGAACTATCAGTATATGGACTCTTTGCTGGATCCTGGATCGGGGAACGGAGCACCTATGGGGTTGCCCAGAGTGCAGTGATGTTGCAA
>JAWQUT010000542.1:380582-407297 GCA_033807755.1 Ellobium chinense | reverse complement strand
TAGCATGTATCTGTTTTCATGTGAATGTCATTCTGCACTGTAAGTAATTTTTAAAGCAAGGTACATCTTGGCTGATGAATTTCTCTTTCAGGCTGGTGACAAACTCAAGAAAAAGCAAGAAAGGTAATAGCTAAGGCTTTGTTACTACAGCATGATATGTATGTAATTACTTTTTCATTCTGTGCGCAGCGACCTGTAGAAACACTGTTCAGATATGTATTAAATAATTTGTGTGATATTTGCTGGTGTATGTTGGTATTGGAGATGGTTAAAATTTCACTTACAGAGAGCACAGCAAGTTATCCTTTAAGGGAGATACTCCAGCAAAGACTTTTCCATTGACTTAAATCTCTGTCTAAGAGATGTGTACAATAGACTTACTAGACACCTCAAAGCTTTTCACAGAATTTTGGTTTGCGTAAGAAGATAACCCTCATCCCGTGTCCCTCTTTATTCATAGAAAAATATTATGAATAACCTGCCAGTGATTTTTACAGGGGCTTTGATAAAATATTTACTTCTGTGTTGGCGGCGGTGGAAGAAATGCTGAAGAAAAGAAAAGAGTGCTGAAGAGTATCCTTACTGTGGCAGATTTTTTAAAATTGTAGAGTGTTTGGAGATTAAGTTAATAATATTGCATCAATCAGAGGTGATGACACTGGATGATGATCAAAATTCAGTGCTGTAACACTGGCCATTCTCTGAATAAGAGAGTTTCCTATTTTTCACTACCGATATATTAGTATCTTCCTGTTACCCCTTTCCTATCGCCAGAAGTAAAATCATTTTTGTAAGTGCCAATGTACCAGAAAATGAAAGAAGTGATACAGGTTTAGATGTCATGTTGGCTACTCATCATTGTTCACTTCGGGAAAATAGCACCATTCATAAGTGTCTTCATGTGGACATTGTTGAGAAGTCTGATTAAACTACTCTGTAGAATAGAAATGGAAATCAAGACTTTTCTTTTCAGTAAAGAACTATACTGTTAGGGCGCATCATTATCAATAGGGTTCAGTAGCTCCACAATTACATATCACATAAACAAAGTCTGTTTTGAAATATAACTATTACCTCATCTGCAGAAAGTTTCAATGCAAGCATGTCTTGCTTAGACCCACTAGATCAATAGCAAAAAGAATAGACACCTACCCTTGAAATTACTTGGCACCTACACTTGAGATTGCGCCAATTGAAGAACAAGCCAGAAACAAAGAAGTGTTGCACAAATACACACCAGTTGTGGCATTTCAAACTTATATCTGAAGTGCGCTTAGAAATGTAGCTGTGAGTGTTATGATTGGTCGGTGGCAATTCATCGCTTTGTGGATAGGACAATAGGTCTGATCGTCAGTGCCTAGCCCATTTGCCGACTGAATGATGATAGAGCACTTTGTGGTGGGATAGTCTGAGTGACTGTGGAGATGTGTCCTACCTGCAAAGTGATCTTATATGTATCCAGTATGTGCCATTCAAGTATTTTTTTTGGTCAAACAGAAATTCACCTGTCCACATCCTTACACCGTACTGATTATGTATCTTAGCCTGACCCTGTGCCTTTTGCTCACACAAATCAGAACAGTAGGCTACTCCTGAGTGATGTAGTTCAGTACCTCTGTTGTGCAGGTATCTTACCTAATCACCTAAAGCCATTTCTGGGAGGGTTTGCTAACTGCATGTACACTTTAGCCTATAAGGGGCTTGAAACAGAGACATAAAGATAAATATGGAGTATGACAAACAAGAAACAAAAGAGTTATGCATATTACTATACTTTTTTAAGACTCAGTGTTCTAATAAAATTGGGCCATGAATCAGTTGTCTGATCCATCCTGCAGCACTGTATTTGTGGTAGATGAAACCAAATTTTGGGGAGAGGAGATCGGGATATTTGTTGTTTGATGAGGTCCTTATGAGTCATCTATCTTTTCGGAAATTTCAGAATTTCTAATGTTGGCTGGGCTATGACAGAGTACATGAAAATAATGTGGGGCTAATTTGATGCTTCTGCCACTTCCTTTGTTGTTATCAGTGTTAGTGGATAATATGAAATCCTGTTCTTGCACAATACTTTGACAGATCCCTTTAATTTCATATTCACAGGTTTCTACCATATTACGAAAAATGTAATTGTAAAACGCATGCAAGCATGTTGATATGATTTGTTTTGCTCTCTACTTTCAGCTACTTACAGCTTCATGCTGAAAAGGAACAACTCTTTAAGGATAGTAGGTAGGTCTTCCTTTGAATTCTTGGTGCATTTGGATAGAAAATATCAGTGTTGGTGTTATTCTGCCGTGTGGACTTCTGTGATTTAGAGAGAGTCATCTCCTTTCATACTATGGGTCAAATGTGTGAGTGAGAGTGTGATTACATGTGTACCCATAAGTATTCAATTTTGCAATCGTTCATGGATGGATATGTGACATTGTTTATTTTTTGTCTACTTGTATGGGGAAGCAGGGGACTTGTTCCATTCCATTATTTTGTCATGGGTGTAAAATGGGAGATGAGATCTGGCTGCTCCAAGAACTTGGTCTAGAGGTGGCAAGGAAAAAAAATGTATACCTGAATATATCCTGTTTATAAGATTGAAAGTGAAAAAAACACAATTAAAAATAGACGATCATTGCAATACGGTTGTGCAGCCCCAGCATGGTTGTATGATGTCAGAGTTTCTCATCCATGAAAGGGAAACAATGTAGTTTACATTGTTGTAACTTGAGAAGACTTGCCATTTTAAATTGCTAATGAGTGATTGGTTAGCTTTAGAGCTGAGGGAACATGGCAGTACACCATGAGGATTGGCAATGAATGTTATAGATTTCCGTCATATATGGCAAATATTAATGAGATGTCAGCATAGCTACATGAATTAACATGAAATGATTTACTAAGTTGTTTGATTTGGGAATATAGTGTTTCAAAATCTGATAATTCTTGCAAACTGCATGCTTTTCCAAATATAACTCAACTTGTTTCTGTACTCCATGGTCTTTATAATGAAGCTGTTATTTTCAGCACTGCCATCTATTTGCAAATGTTACTTGTGGAGCAGCATGGACGAACAGTTAGGGCACTGGGCTCAGTACCAAAAGGTTATAGATTTGATACCTGACTAAGGTCATGTTGTGAAAGCCTTGGGAAAGCATTTCATCCCATTTTTTGCAATCGATCCACCCACCTGTAAAATGGGTACCTGGCAACTGGCAATGGAAAAATTTATCAGAATGTGAGTGATCAATGCCTGTTAATAGCAGAAGCACTGTATGCTCCTAAGGGACTTGAGAAAGTCCTAGAGGGATCAGGCCTGCTGGGGTAATAATAATGTAAAGTTGCATGAGCAGGCATTTGCCTGGAAATGAGACTAATAAACTGTAGTATTACTATTGTAAGTACTGCCATGTATTTGGACAACTGTTTGGTGCAGTGAAAACCTGTAGAAGGCTGTTGTTATCCAGTTTTTTCGGTGTAGACAAGTATAGCATTCAGTGGAAGCATTAAGGATATACTTGAAGTATAGTGGAGACCTTATATGATGGACAGTCACTTCAGTATTATTCCTAAGGTATAAACTATCATGAGATGAAGCTCTTTCATAAATTTATGTCATCGGATTATTCATATCTTGGATTCTCATGTATAGTGTCAGTGGACTAACAGTACACAGCTTTTAATGTGATTCACATAACAAGTCAACTCACATTTACCATCCAAGTTACCACATAATGTAATTGTTTACAAGCATTTTAGGAAAAAAACAAATGGAAGTTTTACATACACTTTATGGTGAGTGGCAAGACAAGAATTCGTTATCCACAAAGTCACCGTAAGGAAAACCTCATTTTGATAGCATGGTTTTATCTGTTTGAGACACGACTTGAGACAGATGAAAATACTTGAAATTGCTCAGTAACTGACGGAATTGGCAAAAGATCCACACTAACCCAATCACTCTTTCACAGTCACCTTTGGTGGGGATATTATATTTCAGTGCCAAGCTGGAAGAGAGTCAAGCTGCAAGGGAAAGGAATCAGAAATACTACAAGGACCAGATTGCCAAGCTTCAGCAAGAAATAGAGAGAAGCAAAAAGGTGAAGAGGAAGTTACTAAGGATGCAGTAATGCACTGAAATTAGGGCTTACAGGGAAAAATAAAATGTAGTGAGTCTAGAATACTTTTTAGGCTCAAGGAGAGAATAGTTCAGATTGCTTCAAAATAAGTTTCTGAATGTGTTTGTTGAGTGATGGGCTCTAAAACGAAGTTACCAAATAGGGACCATTCACTAGGGAAAAAAAAATGTCACAAATTTTTAATTCAAGCTGAAACCCAAAAGCTAAGTTACTGACCAGAAGTTTTCTTGTAGCCAAAAAAGTGACTTAAGCTTCTGTTGGACTGAATGAGGCTTAAAGTTAAGCTGGATCATCCTACAGACCATATTAAACCATATGATACCCAATTATTTGAACAAAACAGTCTTTCAGGTGTCTGTGAACATGATGTAGTGCCTCTGCCACGGTGATGAACTACTGGACTTTTAGTTAACTAGGCAGTAGGCTCACCGCCATTACCGGATCAAATTATGGTCATGACCTCCTCTGCGGATGTAATTTTACCTGTGCTGTTGTGGCTCAGGTGGGCCAGTTTTCGTATGCGTTTTAGTTATTTTATGACAGTTTTTAAGACTTTCAAACTCAGGTTTCACTTGAATAAAGAAGAAAAAATACATAACACAGTAAATCATTAACCAATGTGCCCATATATTTTAATATGCGTTGGTAAATATTTGATGTGTTTAATTCACCGGCCAAAAGTGGCTAAAATCGTGAAAACATGAAAGTGTGATCTGTTGTTTTTAATCATCCATAACTTTCTTATACCACAGTGAGCTGTGACAATTTTCTGCATGATGGTAGAACATAGAACATTGAAACAGACAAAACAAGATTTGCTCATGCTTCATTTCAAGGAGAACTTACTCATTATTATCTGAGACAGCGTTACATGTCAGATAACGGGAGTGATTAGTTCTGAGTACAAAGTCGTTTATACACGAATTGGGGTGTCCAGTAAACATGTCAGATTTGAGTAGTATACACTTACGAAAGGACAATTTCAGGCGTCTAGTTCAAAGCAATTCATTTGTTTCACACGGTGTTATATTACCCATTTTGCGCCTGTGGGTCTGTGAGACCCAGAGCACCTGTATTTGTGTGCCAAAATAAATAGGAAAAAATTTACATTTTTTACCCAAATTTTGACTAATCTCCTAAAATATTATGACATAACATGTGATCAAAACATTTTTTCTCAATGGTCAGCGAGTGACCGACCACTGACCACATTTTTTTTACACCTGATTTTACTTTCGTGAGGCCAATGAGACCCAGACATCTCAAATAGATAAAAACTTGACACCCCCGATTTGTTCCTCGTGAGGCCTGTGAGACCAAGACTTCTCAGAGAGAGAAAACCTCGACACCCCCCAATTTGTTTCTTGTGAGGCCTCTCAGATCCAGAGGCTGACAATACTCATGATGTGAGAGTACACATTTTCTTCCTATATTTTTCCTTTGCCCTTTTTACTTGCTGAATGTATTTGTAACATTTGTGATGCTTGTTGTTTGTTTGGGCTAGTGCCCCCCCCCCCCCCCCCCCCCCCCAAATAACTGATTATGTTTCCTGGAGTTACTGCAATGTTAGACAACATTGTGCAGANCCCCCCCCTCCTTTGCTGTATGGTCCCCTGGACCGCAGCCCCGGCCTTTCATGATTCGAAAATGTTGCAGCTAGTAGCGGCTGACCTTATTGAGATCAGTTGGTTTTTTTTTTTCTCTTTTAACTAGGGCGGCAGTGCGTTACGCTCCCGTCCCGCCCGCTAGTATGTGTGAAGGATAGCTCGACCGTATAGTGCTTTGAGTAAACGCAGTAGTAGCCTTCCCGAAGGTTCGGGTAGGGTGCTTTGAGTGAATGCAGTATTAGCCTTCCCGAGGGTTTGAGTGGGGCCGCGATCGGCATGTTTTGATTCTAATTAGTTTAGAAGTTGCTGTTCGTACCTCTAGATTAGCATGTTTGTTTGGGAGCATCATATGATGATGATGTCATTTGTTCCAGAATTTCTACTGAAATTATTATAAAAGGCGAGAGAGTTGAGAGAGTTGGCTGTTATGGTCTGTGCATTGTGAATTATTTGCTGGTTACACCTTGTTACCAATAAAGAAGTATTCTGTTTCCTGCACAGCGGACTTTGTTTGTGAATTAAAGTAGTGGTGTTTCTAAGGAGAAGCTATCGTATTTAGTGCCTCATTACACGCCAATACTGATTGACACCTGCTCGCTACAGTATTGATTACCTGATATATTATAATCAATATTTTCGGACATGGCATCAACACTACTGTTTGCCTTGCCCAGTGGTCAGTGTGCCCTCGATCAGTCGTTTGAGGTTACAGACCTGTAACTGTAATGGGATTGGAATCTTTTTTCCTCTATGGGCCATATTAACATTTTGAGCTGCCTTCTGAACCCAGAGTTTTAGCTTTCATCCAGACCCATACCAGATTGAAGCTCATTATGTGGTCAAAATTTTAAGACTGACCCAACCCTAGCAGGCCCACTGAAATTTTGAGCTTGGTTGCTATTTGTAAACAGAACCCAACTTTTGCACTGGTTAATGCCAAACTCCTACTCTTCCGCCTGAGCACACCCTTGACCTGGCAGTTCCAGCCCAGGGCTAAATAGTGCCTGGCAAAATAAAGTAAAATGGACACAGTTTCCCATGATTTCAAAATTTGCCCTTATCACTGGAAGCAGGGCATGCCAAAAGAGGGAAAAGGGGAGATGAAATATAACCCCGAAAGTACAATTACAGTACAATTACTTTGATCTTTGAAGAGAGTGAGCAGTTCGTACATGCCAACGGAGTTCGTCGAAGAAGCCTGGTATCCTGTTTTGGTGATTTTGGCCTGCCTGTTTCTCATTGTCGCAGCAAGAGGTAAGTAAATCTCAGTTTCTTAGCCTTTCAGCAATGTTGTTGCAAGTTGTGTACTGTATTATGCTAATGGCTATAAATTCTCTAGTTTGCTTATAGAGATATTCTTTAACTTATTTTGGCTTTGAGACTTACAATTACATAAAGTGTTTGCACATAAAAATGTGCTTTCTGGACAGTCCGCTGCAGTTTGCAAAGACTTTTGGAGGAGACCTAAATTTCTTAGCCTTTCAACAATGTTGTTGTAAATTGTGTATATAATGGTAATGACTTGGAATTCTCTCGTTTGCTCGTACACTTGTTCTTCAACTTATTTTGACATTGAGACATACAATTACATAAAGTGTTCGCTCATAAAAATGTGCTTTCTGGGCAGTGCGCTGCAGTTTGCAAAGACTTACATAGGAGATTATTATCAGTTAGGTGTGCTAACTAAAATCTGCCGTAAAGGGTTGTTTCGGGCCAAAAAAAATAATAGTAGAGCCAAAATGTCTTGTTTAAGAATGTTGGCAAAGTATACCATTTTAAATCTTGTGTTTTTTTCTTAGAAATAGCCATATTTACTAACTCCACGGTAATTAGTATAGTCATTACTGTTGCATGCATGCCCGGTGGAGCGACGCCAGTATACCCAGGCATGTCCACAGACAATTACAGCTGTTTATTCCAAGAGCGGTGACATAATGGGGAACGAAGTGGCAGCCAAGATCGCTGAAATCTGGGACGGGACATCAGCAGAACTGATTTCGGCCGTGATCTCGTCGCTATCCATGACAGGACATCAAAGAGTTGTGCCGCGATCATTGTTGTCCAAAACTGGACACCGATTCACCCCCCACCCCCCATTTTGGCCACAGCCAACCCTTCCCCCCTGTCCTTACTGTATTACACTGTTAGGAATAAGCTTCTCCGTGCACGAAGGTGTGTGGCTCTTGCGTAGAAAGCAGTATGTCATAAGAAAGGAACAAATAAAGACAGAGCGAAAGAGACAATCAAAAACAAACAAATATGACTCAAATGTTAGTTCCAGTTCAGTTATGTTATTTTACTTCCTTTTGATTCAGGGTCTCAATGAAAACTTTGTTAAACTTTCTTGGTAACTTTCTTGGATTGCATTTTTCCTCAACCCTCGTGGCGCTCATCGTAGGTGGCCTTACTTAGCTCTTCCAGGGTGACAAAGTGTGCCTTTGGGTGTAAACAAGAAGATTATTGTTAGGTTCCGCTGATGTCCTTGTTATGTCACCGCTCTTGGAACAAGCAGCTGTAACTGTCTTTAGACATGCTTGGGTATACTAGCGTCACTCCACCGGACATGCATGCAACAGTAATGATCATACTAATTATCGTGGAGTTAGTAAATATGGCCATTTCTAAGAAATAACAGAAGATTTAAATGGTTACTTTGCCAACATTCTTAAACAAGAATCTCAATTTTAAAACATTTTGGCTCTACTATTTTTTAACACTTAATGTAATTTTAAGTCTCAGTGCCAAAATAAGTTGAAGAATAACTCTATGAGCAAACGAGAGAATTCCAAGTCATTACCATTATATACACAACTTGCAAAAATATTGTTGAAAGGCTAAGAAATTGAGGTCTCCTCCAAAAGTCTTTGCAAACTGCAGCGCCCTGTCCAGAAAGCACATTTTTATGAGCGAACACTTTATGTAATTGTATGTCTCAATGTCAAAATAAGTTGAAGAACAAGTGTACGAGCAAACGAGAGAATTCCAAGTCATTACCATTATATACACAATTTGCAACAATATTGTTGAAAGGCTAAGAAATTTAGGTCTCCTCCAAAAGTCTTTGCAAACTGCAGCGCCCTGTCCAGAAAGCACATTTTTATGAGCGAACACTTTATGTAATTGTATGTCTCAATGTCAAAATAAGTTGAAGAATAATTCTACGAGCAAACGAGAGAATTTATAGTCATTAGCCTTATACAGTACACAATTTGCAACAACACTGTTGAAAGGCTAAGAAATTGAGATTTACTTACCTCTTGCTGCGACAATGAGAAACAGGCAGACTAAAATGACCAAAACAGAACACCAGGCTTTTTCCGCGAGCTTAGTTGGCACGTACAGACTGCTCACTCTCTTCAGACGACTGACAGAGGGCACACTGACCTCTAGGCAAGACATACAGCTTTATAATGTAGTGTTGATGCCATGTCTGAAAGTATCGATTATAATACATCGGGTAATTGATACATTCAGCAAGTAAAAAGGGCAAAGGAAAAACATAGGAAGAAAATGTGTACTCCGACATCGCTAGTATCGTCAGCATCTGGGTGTGAGAGGCCTCAAAAGAAACAAGTAGGGGGATGTCGAGGTTTTCTCTCTCTGAGAAGTCTGGGTCTCACAGGCCTCACGTAAAACAATTCGGGGGTGTCAAGTTTTTCTCTATTTGAGAAGTCTGGGTCTCACAGGTCTCACGGGGTACAAATAGGAATAGGAACTAGCGAGATCAAAATAGAGTTAAAAAGATAGAATCAGTACAGACACTCCTGCAGTCCAACACTATTGCTAATATTATTCATTATTTACAAGATAGTGTAGGAAATGAGGTGAAAAATCAATCACTTCTTTCTCTCTTGTTGAGCTGTGGTATTAAACTTATGAGCTCTGAAGTGGTTTGAAGTATGGTTGTTTCCATAATACTTGTTGGTTTTCTATTTTTTTTTTTTTTTTTTTTGCNTTTTTTTTTTTTTTTTTTTTTTTTGTCGCATCCCCACTGTTCACAATGCATAATATTTATGTGGTAGATAATCAAATTTTATTTCTTGGAGTTATGGACTTTCCTAAGTTTTTGACATTTTTTTCTCTGCTGTTTCGTGAGGCATCATTTTTCACACTGTTTGTTTGTCTGTGTGATAAGTGGTTTTCCAAAGAATGATCCATATCTTTTTAGAGGTGAGATGACATGGTTTGATAACAAGAGCCAATCATATACAATACTGTATATATAAAACGATGCAATCGATTTTTTCCCTTAATAATATTATTAAGACTATTTTCAAGCCTCAGTATGCAAGTGAAAAATGGGACCTGCCGACCTTGAAACTCCGTAACTTTTTAATTATGTATGAAGACTCAAAAATTTTTTTCCCTACAACCACTGTATAAGTATTAGGCATTCATGAAGACAATAATTTTGAAAATTCACAGTGGTATAATGAACAATAAGTAGTTATGTAATCCCTATACATGAGCACTTATTAAATTTACACACTGTCGAACAACTATTATAACTCCAGTACTTTTTGACACATTTCAAATATTTTTGATTCCGTTTTAAGAGAAAAGTGACTTAACACAACAGTGAAATCAGTGTAAGTGTGCACTGGATAATTGATAAGTTATAGGGGTAAACAGTGGACGAAATTTCTAATTTTTATACCCTACCCAGTTATCTCCTCCTGATTACACCAGCTGGCTGGTCATAAATTAGGTCATGACAAGCTAATTGCCGATTCACGGGATCGCCAGCAGTGAGGGATGGACATCAAAGAATAAACTAAAGAGCACGAAAACGTCTTTATTTAGTTGCCGTGTTGCCTGAACAGATGCCCCTATACAGTCATATTACATATAGTCCGAAGTCCTTGGCTTTAGTATGAAAGGGTTGAGCCACTGAAATCTGTAAGCTATATGAAACTCAAAATACTGATAATTAAGCATTTCCACATTACACCTGCAAGTTTTGAAAAAAGATATAGAAATACCAGGTTTTTCTGTAGCACTGATTTGCAGAACATGACCTATTGAAGAGAACAGTATGAGCCAGCAGCTGTTTTCAAGATAGAAGAATCAGAAGTATGTTCCATCATCAATTTCACTTTTACAGAAGAATAGTCCACAACATATTGACACTGTTATTGAACCAGTATTTCTTGAAGCTTGCTCTTTATATACAATCATCAGTCACTGGTGCTGCGAAGTCACATGTGGCTGTTATAACATTTCTGATCTTCCAAGACCTGGTGATCTCATTTTCAAGTTAACATCACAAAGTGTGACAAAATGAAGAGAATTGTAAATAAATGTCAATGAGATCTATGCAGTTGATTATTAAAGAAGTAAAACTGAGTGAAGCATCAAGATTTCAGAATCTTGTATGAACTTCACAAGAAGAGATACAGGATGTCATTCTGTTTATTGATGCAGTCTAAATGGACCTGAGATATCTCATGAAGTTGCCAGTTCATTACATACACACAGCAGATGAAAGTTGAGTTAAATGTGATTGTAATTACCGCTCTTTGGAACGTCCCTAAGAAAGCATAGTTTTGTGAAAAAAGTGATGGAGGAAAGTGAGACTTGCTACTCAAAGTTTCCAGTTTGTATTTCCAGGAGCTTGAGGAATATCACACCTCTTCTTGCAAGCATGCAGAAGAAATGAAGAACCAGATAGCAGAGCTTCAGAAACAGGTTGGTCAGACTCACATTAAAAAATGTAAATAACTAAGACTGCATGATCTCAACATTGTAGGTCAGTCTTCATATTACTTATTTTCCCCTGCGTTTTCATGAAAATTTCTATAGATTCAAAAGCAAGTCCTGAACCTGTTTTTAGATTTTTCCTTTATTTGATGGATGGTATCAGAATGGAAGAGTTAAGTTTGATCTGGTATAATGCATACTTTTCTGGCATTAGTAGAATCAGTTTTTGTTTATTCCTTAGCCTCAGTAATACAGTCTAGCTCCTTTATAATGAACTCAGCTTTGATTGATCAAAGCCTAAAAAACCTAATATTTACTATTATCATATCAATTGTTCTGAACACTAGTGCATGATTATCATGATCATTTTGTAACCCCAGTTGTAAACAAAAATCATTATAATACTAGAAGAATTGTGCTTTTGTACATAAAATTTTCTGCTGGGACAGTAGGCCATACACAAAGAGACTAGTTGTCATCTCCCTTGATTGAGATGCTTCTGAAGTGTAAACAAAATTGGATGCATGGGTGTCAAGTTCTCTATGGTAATTCCTTTGATTATCCTCTGCCAAGTGCACCTCTGCAACTGACCTGCATGGCACTTAAGGATGCAAATTTTATGAAAAGTATCCTGAGGCAGTAGGCCATATGGAGTAAAAATACTTGTCGTCACTTTCAATTGAGACACTTCCTTGTGGAGTATAAATAAAACTGGACACCTGGGTATTGAATAGAGTACAGTAATCACTTTGATAATTTTATGGCAACTGGCCAATATGCATTAAGGGGACGTGCGACAGAACTAGGTGATTTTCATTAATAAAGAGAACTTTGTCATTTTGGGGTGAAAAATGGGTCACGTAGGGCCAGGAAGGAAGATAAACGGAGGTTTTTCGCAATTTCCTCCCTCCATCGCTATGGAAATGCCAATTGTTTGGCCGCCATATTGGAAAATATGGATGACTTTTGCATAACTTTGAACCCTTCAATCTGGACAACAATAGATGGTAGGATGCTGGTTTTTTTTTCCATTTGAAAGATCTCTTTATTTAAAATAGAATGTCACTGGCTTTTTTTTTTATTTCTTGGATAGTTTTTTTTGTAATAATTTTTTTTTAAAATGTCATAAAAAAACATTGAAAATTTTGAGAATTTTCAACTTTAAAAATTAAAAAAAAACCCCAAAAACACAAGATATCGAAAAAAGCCCACGACATTCTCAAAAGAGGGGCTTGGAGAGTTGTTATGCAAAATTTTATGTAAATTGGACCAGAAAAAAGTCAGATCGAAGGGATAGAGTGACGAAAACTGTGATTTTGAGATAATTGACAATAAAGATTCCCCGACAGATGCATTTGAGAAGGGTGATCATTTCCTCTTGCATCAAAATAAACTTTTTTGAGACAGGTATCATGAAAATAACTTCAGGATTCGATAAAGGACATGTCACTGTTTAAGAAACTGCCGTAAACTTATTTTACACATTTTACCCAATTTTACCCCTACAGGGTGCCGCACTTGCCCTTAAGTGATAAAATTTTGGAAAATCTGTCATAGGACTGTCAATCATGCCTAATAAGAGTAGTGAATAGTTGTCATGACATTTTATAAAGACAGTCCCATGTGCCTGATGCATGAGTGTTGCCATCAGAATGGTTATTCCTTTCATCATATACAGTACTACCAAGTAGACCCCAACAACTGGCCAGTATTGCATATAGTGAAACAGATTTTATGAGTCTTTGCTTATTTCTGAAGCCGTTCAAAACACACAGAGACACTTCTTAATTAAACTTTTATGGCACCAGCTTCTTCACAGATGTCTGCATTTTGTTGACTTATGGTTTTATTGCTATTACAACAAACCATTTAATGCAGATGCAGTTGTGTAAAGCTGAACAAGCCAGAAGTAACAAAGATATGAATCATGTTTACAATGATCCCTCAATTATAATGATCCTTTTGGTTGGTTTCAAAGGAGTTCATGATATATGTGGATTCAGCTGTATTTCCGATACTCAGACCAGATACAAACTTATTGTAAATGTGCTAGATACAGTGGAACTCAATCAGCAGTAACACAACCATCACTCAACAGAGTCCACTACTTAGCATACTTCTGTGCAATAGTTCTTGCTGCATTGTTTCATACAAAGGGTTTTCTCTGAAAAATACGAAACTTCTGATAACATACCCTCAGTGACTTGGTTCAAAGAGTTTATATGTTTTCAGAGTTCCACTATATTTTATGCTCAAATGTACAATGATATTTTTGGAAACTCATGACCAGAAGTTTTCTTCACTTTTGAAACTTTAGGCTTTTTGGAGAAGTATTACAGTAATTATAAGTTTGTAGCTTTTATGCATATCACTCAAGATGAAGAAGCTTATTGTTGTCACTTGAAATGAATTTAAGGTGGATTCCTCTGGGTTAGTGGCCAACCATCAACTGCAAGAGCAGAGTGCGAAACATCTTGCAGAAATCACTGCAATGAAAGAGAGCCTTGGTAAAGCCGTCAAAGCAAGAGATGACCTAACTGCACAGTTACAGGTATTGATCTTCAACGTAGCCAGTTCTCTGTTTTCATAGGGACTTTTTAAAATTGTATACTATTTTGCCAGGTATTGGCATCTTCATATCTTAAATTCTTTCTTCAAAAATTAGATCAAAGTATGGAATTGAGGATACGTGGTGAGATATATGTGATGGGCAGTAAAGTTCAACTTTGGTGACAATTTGTAATGAGGATTTCTATGCTTTAGGAAAGCCGTCGAGTCTCAGAGGATGCTGTCAGTCAGATGCAGGCAGCACAGACAGAACGAGACACTCAGATTACAGCTGTGCAGGAGGCCAGCAGGGTGAGTATCATAAACATGCTCAGGGTTTGATTTAAAGATCAGGTGCCAAACAATACAAGTCTTCTGTATTTTCAGTCTGTAATTTGCTATCGAAACTCTAATGCAAGGATACACGCAGGGGCGTAGCGTCCATGTAATCTATGAATCTGAGATTACCAGTTCATAATAGCCATTATACATTCATTATATAGTTTCCATCTAATACAATTTTACTAATGCTAAGTGCTTTCTAAAAAATGTTCAAATACCTTCATCGTTTTACATGTATTACACTTGCGTACCATTTACAAGCGTTGGCATACAATCTTGTCAACACTACTTAAGTTTTTTGCAGTACTAATCTGTGACCCGGTACTCGTCTCGCAGATTCTCCAGCCCCATACGCACAGTGTATTGCATTCCAAGGAAACATTAATAGAAAAACCATTAAAAAAAAGAGGTCAGTAATCTGAGAGAAAAATTTGATTATCCTCTACGCAGACTGCATTCCCATCCCCCCCTTTTTTTTTTTTGACGTGCCGCGAACGACGTCAAGAACTCAGTTGCCAGTTTTTATCAAACGGGAGCCAAATCACAACCGAAAAAGTACCAAAATATAGCAACGAACGGCGGCCTGGGTCAAGATTTGACATAAGATCAGAAATTAATGACGACTTATGTTTGTAATGGATATACACTGGTATTATACTTATCATAAACATTTCTATTTCTACAGATATTAGAGCAATGTAAGATCTGACCCATTAATGGAAGCATTTTATAGATTGATCCTTAATTCGTGCTCATTTGGCGACAGAAGTACCGGTACCAAGCAGTTTGATAGAAGTACACGTAAACTAAAAGTTTTCTAAACGAAATTAGTAAGTATTGATGTACAGTCGGTTAGAGTTAAAAATGAACCAAAGAGCCTATCAGTTATTTGAGAACTACGTACTTTAAATATAGCCAAAAATCTTATAATTGTTTCCGAGAGAACCAAATTTAGCAACCCTGTTCCAGAGTTTTTTTCTTCTTTTTATTTTTCTCCCGAGGACTAGAGAAAACGGCACCGTAAACATTAAAATATTGCAGAGCTCATGATGATCACAATAGCATTAGTTCATTTTGCTTAAACATGAATAATTTCTAAGACCATTAACTTTACAGCTTCTTTTAGTGGGAGCAAGGAAAAAGACTTCAATACCTTTTACATTAAGTGCCTCGCCCTGCTCTGTTTGATTGGTGTCAACGCTTCTTGACGACACCTTTATTATGATACTGTACGTAATATTTTTACAGCATTTTGAATATCGTACTTTGAGGTGACGGTCTTGAGGGAGACTGGAAGTTTTGTTTTTTTTTTGTTTTATTTTTTTTTTGTTTTATTTTTACACGAATACCGACAGCAGTGCTGGTTTTAGGCGAATTGCGGGTGTATTTGTTTTGCAATCAAAGAAAGCCATGGGTCAGTCAAGAGAAAACAACAGCATTCCAAGTATCTTAAAGTTGATAGCAACGAATAAACTTAGTTTCGATGAAAAACTTCGACTAAAAGATGCAGGTAGGCCCACGCCAGAGTTTAAATTTACGGGAAAACGTCAGTGTTGCCTCCATGAACAGTACAGGAAGCATCAGTGGCTTTGTGGATGTGAAGAAAGAAAATCATTGTTTTGCTTTCCATGTTTGTTGTTCACAGACTGACTGTGAGAAAGAAATTTATAAACAATACAAATATTATGAGCAAACAAAAAATAAATGTATCTATATCTTGGCTCCCCCCCCTCCCATGCTGGTTAGATGTAACTGCTAGATTACCCAAAAAATCACCCACGCTACGCCCCTGGATACACGCTATCCAATTAGTTGTGGCAGGGCTATTGCTTGTGTTATGCAAATCCAAGACCTGCAACATGGCATCATGAGAGATCAGTCCACTTAACATTTCAAGCAAAATATTTTAAATGAGTTCAGGTCCCATTTCAAATAAAATGTTTGAAATCAGTTCATGAGGCAAAATGCATCTTTTTCCCAGTTCACCTCAAATAAGATATATAATGTAATCAACAACAAATATGTTTTTCTGCCAAAGCTCATGGACATGCCCTTACAATGCAGGGATGAGAAAATGATAACAGATAAGAAATAAGGTGTGCTTTTACAGAAGCCATTATACTGATGAAATGAAGTAACGGAACGGAAAAGGAATGTCTGTTTTGTGCTGAATTATTGAAATAAACCATCTACTAATTATTATAAAGTTCATGTCAGTCACTATGGCAATATATGGAATTTGAACACAAGGAGGTTATAAGTATACTGAAACTCTTCTCGTAACATCAGACAAACTATATAAATCCATGTTGGGGAAGACATGATGTATATGCTCAGTGATATAATATTGTTCTGTTCTTGATTATTCCTTGAACAGTGCAGATTGTGACTTTGGGGTACACTGAATTTGAAAGCTTCAGAACCATTAAAAAGTTGATAACAGAAAGTGATTAAACTGCATGCTGCTGTGGCAAGAAAGTCCCTGAATATTTTCAGGGGCAAATTCCAGCAACAAATTGAAAACAAAGTGCTTGAGTTAAGTGAAGTTAACATTTCTTGTTTCTTGATCCTACAGTTAGATGTATATAGAATTTTAGAGCAGTCAGTTCAGTTTCAACTCATTTATTTATTTGAACCCAGGTTATGAACATGGTAACATATGGATAATCAAACTTTGATATGCATGGCAAATACATAAGCAGACAAAAATAACAATACTGCCGCTACCCAAAGTTTACAAAAAACAAGACAGCTGAGCCATGGAGGCTACAGATTTCAGCAAGTTTATAAATCTTTTATGAAAGATAATTAGGCAGGATTTTTTACACGAGATTTTAATAAATGCCCAACATGACCTCGGCTAATGTAATTGAATGTAGGCACATTTTATTTGTCTTGAAGCGAGGGATTCTGATGTAGATGCTACAACACCTTAATTAATTATGTTTTCTCTTTTTTTCTCTTGCACCTTTCAGTCTAGAGATAAAATGTGCATGTTGTAGGGTTTGAGTTTTGCGTAACATGCTCTAATTAAGTTGGGTTGTAAAGTTGTATGTTTTGACTTTGCTCGTACCAGAGACAAAGTGGGCAAGGAACACTAGGAATGGGAAATGCTATGGGAGTAGATATTCGAGGGCAGAAACCACTGGACAAGAAGCAAAAAGTCCTAGGTTTATGGAGATAGGACTGATTTAACCCTTATCTGGTGATTACTTTTTGTAACACAAACGGTGATTACGGACCTGGCAGGCCTGTACTATAAACCTGTGCAGAAAACAAGATGTGTGGTTTTGTAACTCAAATTTTATTATCAATGCCGCCTCAATGCTCATTGAATCATTGAAAAACCTGAAAGAATAGAACAGTTACCTTTTGCTTTGCCATTCCAGTAGAAATGAAAGTAAGGATAAAACAAGTTATCTTTTGATTTATCACTCAATAAAGTGAGGATGAAAGAATTAACCTTTGCACAACTGTTACCACTCAAACAGAGAACCAAAAAAAATTTATATGAAGGATGAGGCATAGTTGCTGTAAAGATAGGAGAGCCATATCTTCTGCCCCACAGCTTGTCCACTGACAAGTGATTTTGTTTCAAATGACCTGCTGCTATGATGAGTCCTGTGTAGGCCCAAATTTCAGTTTTATCAGTAGGCCGCCATTTGGTCCCACCTTCTTTTTCCTCATACACCCTCTCTACTTCATTGTTTGTATGGGTAACTATTGTGTCTATCACACGGTCTGGAAAATACAGATGAAAGGCCTGCTCTATTTCAGTTATTTCACCAGGTAAGTTCTTAGGCTTAGCACTGGAGCGCACAGTATTTTGTGTGTGGACTCGGGTGTGCATTCCCAAACAGTATCATCCCTCGCAGTATACTGTCTCAGTCCTTCAGCAGCAGGCAGCTCCCTTTCTTCATCTGGATCAGATTCTTCTCCCTCTTCTTCTTCAATTCTCTCAGATAGATCTACTTCAAGCATATCTTCTTCTGAATCTGTATTATCAGATGGCACATATTCATCTTCTGAAGACACAGCTGAACCTTCATCTTCATCACTATTGTCAACATTGCAATATTGCATTCTGTTTGCAAAGTAGCAAACACATTCCTGTCAGTCATTTTAGAATTTTAAACCTCTAAATAGTTGCCCCTGAGAAACAAAGAAAGGAAAGGAAAGTTTCACTGAAAAGAAAGGAAAAGAAAAAAAGTGTAGAAAATCATTCTTCACCTGGGATTTATCAAAGGAAATACAGCAATTATAGTGCCGGGCCTCCCAAGCCCGTAATTGATTTTTTGGGGGGGGGGGAATGTGTGAATTCTTAGCATGTCAACTTTTGCTGTATTGCACAGAATAGGCTTATAGAAGCTTTCATGGCCCATCAAGTCATTTCAATCCGTTTTCACGTAGTTACAGTAAAATCATGCATCTTTGGGCCTCTCAGGCCTGTAATTGCCGGACAAGGGTTAATTACTGTATGCATTTTAACTCTGTTCAGTTCACAATATTATCTGTTTGCATTTGTGCTTAACTCATAGATTAGAACTCATTTCAGTTCAGTGCTTTGCATGAATTTGGTTCATCAGCACAACTTGTTTCATAATCACCTGCTGCTGTAGTCCCATAGTGTAGGGAGACCAAAGTGGATGGAGACAAAATGTTTTTGGTAATACAGAGAAGAGGGGCTTCCAATCCAAATTCTTACAAATTTGTAATCAGTGAGCTGAGCAGGGACCATATTGGAGTCTCTCAAACAATTGTTCCATTGTATGAAAAATGCTTAGCTATCCTTTAGTGCTTGGTAATTATCAATTAGATGTGTCTGAGAAAACTACAGGCACATAACTGTTAATATATAATTTTCTTTTAGTTGGCAGAAAAACGCAAATCCCTCCTGGATGAGCTGGCTATAAAATATCAGAAAGAATATGATGCTCACAGAGAGAATGTTAAGCAGATGGAAGCCAAGCATACAGAAGAAGTTGAATGCCTACAGTCAAACATTGAGAAGCTGGAGGTAAGTAATTGGAAAGTGTAATGTGCAGCGTATTAATGGCGGTCTGAGTTTCAATTCAGTTAAATTCAGAAGTCAAAAATGAAAGGATATCTGTCAAACATGATGTGCAGACGCTGTCAGAAGCCTGTGGCTAGGATTTGTCAGATGCCACTGTAAGGGATAGTTTCTCGGTAAAAGATGTTTTTGTTTTATAGAAATTTGTGCAACAGTTCATTCCACCTCAGGTACACCTTGAAAAGCAAACGTGACTGGATGTAATTAGATTTTCCCAAAGTAAACATTTCTTGAGGTTTTCTTCAACTCTCTGCTCATATAATGTAAGGTCAAGAAATACAGAAAGATGGTTTATAACAATTATTCCAATGTAGCAAGCGAGTAAGTATAATAGTGGTGATGAGGTTCACTAGTCTCATACAACTTCCCATTATTATATCTAAGCCAGCCAGAACACTTAGTGACATTCTCAGCTCTCTGGAGATCATGTAGTGCTGTTATCATTTAAAGGTGCCAGTATTCTGACAATATCTTTCACGGTTACTCATTTTATGAGTGTGTGGACTGAAGAAATTCAGATGAAATGCTGTCATAATGCTTACAACATGACCATGGCAGAAATCAAAGCCATGGCATTTAGATCTCAAGTCCAATGCTGCACACCATTTGGTTACCACAATCAGGTCAGATAAAATTTACATCAAATTGTCAATTGTTTTTTCATTCATATGTCAATGTGTTTGTTTATGGAGAGAAGATGATGTTTGTAAAGATGTGAGAAGGAAGAATACAGTGTAGTCTTAATGGAGAGAGAAGGAACAGATACAAAGTAATACTATCATAACAACTGAGTTAAGAAAAGGTAAACTTGTAATCATGTATTTCATCTTTGATTTTTCTTGTTTATTTGCTTAATTCATAAAATCAGCAAGCACATGTTGCTTAATTTGTGAATTAGGCAGTTAGTGGTCTATTAAGTGAATTATGCAGTAGGGCTGTTTAATTCATGAATTTAGAAGTTGATTGCTTATTTCATGAATTAAACAATTACACAAATAATGTGTCACAAATATATTACCAAAGTTTGAATCCCTGGTATGTCTTCATTATGTAGCACTTTGGAGCATTTTGTTCATTTGTTCATAATTGCAATGCAAATTATCAGTCACTTACTAGCAATTCAAATTTTCACAGATATATTTATCTATTTCAATAGTTGTAATTTTACTGATGTTTTATTTGTTCTTAACCTATTAGAAACAGATCAGTGATTTGAACAAGCAGCTGCCTTTTATTGAAGAACTCAGCAAGAAGGTTCACTCTCTCGAGGACACTAAGGGCTGGCTTGAGAGAAGACTTACTGAGGTGGAGGTGAGTAACAGCAGCTTGCATTCTTACTGGGTTTTTGGAGGGTTGTTATTTGAAGATCCATTCACAAATTATAAATCCTGGTGATCAGGAAATTGATCTTTCTAGCATGAAAGCCTTATTAAGTTGCTCTGATTATTGTTCATTTGTGAAGGTTGAGCTAACTCACTGCATCTTGCCGAACAGAATGAAGCAAATGATGAGCTCATTCGGCTGGTATCAAGGCAACCAGTCAGCAAGTAACTTAGGGAGGGAATAATGATGTACTGATGCAGCTAGAGACTCTTACCAGTAAAGCTGGTAACTCTGAATCTGTATCTCTTACCACAAGAAATTTTTAAATCAAAATGTATTACAGGCATTTGTATGTTAGGTATGCGTAACAGTGAGATGTGTATGGGATTATGTGCCACTAGAACAAGAAAAGTGCATGTGGGAATGTTTTTACCCCCTTCTGTAAAATTATTACTTTAGCAGTTGCACAGTTAATATTGGACAAAAATAGTGTGGTGATTTATTTATGATATTTGATAGGCGACTGAGCTTGTTATAAAACTATTGCGGTGATTCAGAGATAGACAGTGTGTTTCAGATGTTAACACATTACATCCTCCCCCAAACAAGGGCAGCTCATGCTTCCGACAACCAGTGGGCAAACTATGCAACGCCATCCCCTCCCCCTTACCCAACCATCAGCCACTCTCTCTTGGCTGTGTCAAGGAGAATATGTAATATGACAAGTCTTTCTTCATATGGAGTACATTTTCTACTTATCCGTAAAAAAATTCTTCAGTGAAACTTTCAGTTTCACCAACTTTCCATTCCTTTACCAAAAATGGTTTTAACAAAAGAACAAAAGCCATTGTCACAGCTATCTGGTCACCACCAGAAGAGTGAGGACATTTTCGTGAATGTTTCAATAAGAAAATGATTCACACTCATATATAATGACATCATGTAATTAATCAATCTCTCTACTATTCATTTACCACTCCCATCTGTGAGGTGAAGGATGTGCTGGACTGAAAAGACCTGCTAATGTATGTAGTGCTGACTTGACAGATTTAAGTTGGAACAGTTCAGATAACTTTTATCTCTGTGCACCCATGAAATATCCGTAATCACTGTCTTATTAAGGTATTAAGAATAATTACAATGAAAAAAAAGCTTGAAATGGTTCACTCTACAAACAGCAGGCATGCCCACTCTGCTTGTTTCAAGACAGAAATGGATGCTCTGAACTTAACAAGCCCAAAGAAAGAAGAAATTGGGCATATTGTTTCATACCCACATGTGACTTGTTGGCATGGGTAGAAAGCTGAACCATCACTGATGCATCACTGTGCACTAATTCAGTAATCAGTGCACAGTGTCGTGCAGCAGAGCAAGCCTGTGGGGCATAAATGGTAGGAAGACAGAGCTTCTTTATCCCCCTTTTCTCCCATGCCTTGTTATAAATTAAAAGCTATTCTTCTCGTATTCAAAATTAAAAAATAAAAAATTAACTTTCTGGTATTAAAAGAGGTGGTTCTTGTTGTCATAAGGAACTGCATGTATGTGTAAAGTGTTTTGCATCTTTAGAAATTGTTAGGTCGGCTTTGCCCATGTTGCCCAAAGAGTAGAGCCATCACTACTTCCAAATTAATAGGATGTTAACATACAGGCCAAGACACATAAAAATAATGCCCAAAAGGGGTGGAAACACTGATCATTTAAAAGTTTCAAAACACAACTTTTTTTTAATCTTATAGAAAAAAGATGGCCATAATTTGGCTCTTTGTACATCAGTTGACCTCCCAGCCAGGGAGATGGCTGGGGAGGTAAATCATACTTTCATTTAAGTCAGTTGTAAAGAAATGGGCCTCTAAAACAGAACGAACGTCAAGGTTGGAATCTCCAAAAGTTCAACAGCTGTCATTCAAATAAAAGCTATCCATCACATGCTCATGTATGATATAAGTGCTATAGTCCTACACATAACAGTACAGTCTGTTTTGACAGATGTCATTGGTATGAAAATGTTCATAGCAAGATGGTGACCAGCATGGTCTCTGTCAGGACCGTGCAGAAATTCACATCCTTTAAGCCGCACTTGTCAGATCTAACAGTGCGCATTCGAACTTCTTCCTCATGCATCAGATTTAACTTTTATTGCTTAAATCTGGCTTTTATAACCAACAGAAGCAAAAATATACAACACAAGTGTGGAAGAGATCCTACTGAAAACAATGAAAATGCTGAGAAGTTTCTGATATTGCCAAATTTAGAATTTTGTCATTTAGAGGGGTGCTATAAAAGACTAAAATACCCACAGTGAAAATTCACTCATTTTCTGGGTGAGGCCATGAAATTTGAGTCCATCCTCATATCTTATTACATTAATGAGAATATGTGTGCTTATATGCCTGCCTCAGGAACACCTGTCCTCCACTGTCACATCACATGAGCAAGAAAAGGAGGGCCTCATCAGCAGTCATAAGAGACAAATAGAAGAACTTTCCATAAGACAGCAAGAAGAGATACATAGATTAAAGGAGGAGAGAGAGAAAGAGGAATCAGAGGCTGAAAAGAGGGAAGCTGTTCTCAAAGAGGAGTTATCAAGCTTAAAAAATAAGACAAGTGACTTGAAACAGGTTAGTATCTAGGTGAATAATAGCAATATTCATCTTGGTTTTGTGCCTGTATTTTTGCATTTTATATTTTATATCTGTCACAGGTTATTGGACTAGTAACCTGGACTGAAAACACAGAAGACGGCCCAAAAACTCACAGAAGATGGGACACACACAGACATTAACATTCACTCGCCCAGACATCCCATCACGACATGAAACACAACTGATATAATGTCAAGTTAATACAACACTGGGCTTCAAGACTTAGCCCCACAATCACTCCATCCACTCAGGATCATATAATTTAAGCTTCATTGACAAGCTTATAATACATATTTTACCCAGAGCATTCCTTGCTCTTAACGAAGCTTATAAGACAAGCTATAACATATATCCAGAGCCTCCATGCTCTTAACGAAGCTTCTAAGATAAGCAGTAACATCTATCCAGAGCCTCCATGCTCCTAATCCAGCTGCAAGACAAGCTGATGATATGATTCCGAGTAGGAAATAGAATTAGTATTACATAACTCAGGGAAAGGTGTTCCCACTCTATATGTCCTCTACACCACCATCTCCAGTACCTAGGGTCGATAGGGAAGGCAGGCATACCTCCTGGGCCAAGCGCCCTCTTTACAACGTCGGGGAAAACGTCTCACGCTCCCCGCCCTTAAAGCCTAGAACAAGAGATTATAACAAAATTATTCATTTACTCATTTATCCTTACAAGTTAAGTTATTTTCAGAGTACATGTGTTTTCCATCCTCCTGGAATTATTGCTTGAGAAGATTCCTGCACTTTATTAAGATTAAGCATTCATCCTTATTTACTCGACGCACCTGAAAATATCCAGTCGTTCAAAGAAATCCATTCACCCTACAATAAAAAGCACTAGCACACAATCATCCAAACGAATATCTATTATATACACATTTCACTGGTTCTATCACTCGCTCCCAGGACTTGCGATCATTATACTAAATTTCAACACTTACCAAGACTTGGTGGTAGTCACTTACACACAGTCGCTCCCAGCGACACACTCATACCGGTAGTATTAAGTATAGCTTGGCGTTCGTGCTTGCTCTCAACCCTTTTTATAAGTCTAGTTTCCCCCCGCTCACCTACTTCCAGACATTCGTAATCCGTGTGCATGAGATACAATGCAATCTACTCCCTTTGTACAATGACCTCGGACCCCTGCGCGACAAAACAAACTAAACATACTATCGAGTCATCATAACTCATAACTCATGACACTGTCATTTAAAATATGTCACAAGTTGGGATTTGGCCAAAATGAGTTAGGTGCATTTCCAAAATCTATATTGAAAGCACTTTAGTTTACAGCATTAATGAAGTCAGTTGATCCAAATATGGCTAAGATATACGCATTTGAAGTCATCCATATGACAAAGTGCACAATTGAGAAAATTGACTTTAAAGTTCTGGTGCGTATTTCCATAGCAATGGACACTTTAAAATTAAGATAGAGCACTGAAATGGCACATTTCTTTAAACAGGTATGTCCAATAGTGCCGGTAATTTTCAAACCAATTGCTTGAAACACAAAAAAGTTACAACGTAATAAAATTTTCATACAAACACAAAATGAATTTTTTTAAGCGGACATAATATCATTATGCTCATTCACATAAAATTACATTGTAACGGCAGTAAATGAACTGTGTTTTCATTTGGAGCAATGCCGGCTCATCTGCCTTTACATTAAACCTTATCCTTACAGGCCATATGTCTCAGTAATTCTCTTAGCTCCCTGAAGAGCTTACTTTATGAATAAGTGTCCATCATGAACATATGACAAGAAATTGCTTTCATCCCCTAATGCTAGTATTCGTTTCAAAGATACTGTACTTGGAAATGTGACTAGGAATGCTTCTTAAAGATCTTTGCAACATGATCAGGCCGATATTCAAACCTACGACCTTTTGTTCAAAGACCAGAGGCAAGTGTCACTGTCTGGCCAAGAAAGCAGCCACCAAGGTCACAGACTCAGATGGGCGTAGCAAAAGAATTATGTAAGTCAGGAAAACAAGTCATGTCTGCCCATGTGACTTCACATTAGGATCACTTTAACATCTTAACAGGTCTAATCATTCAATCACTGACTCAGTTCCTTAAGCAGCGCTAGCTACATGTGCTGATCAGTGGCATTCAATGTTAAATTGCTTTCACTGGCCTCTGCGAGGCCCGATCTTTTTTGTTTTCGGCTTTGCATGTTTTTTTCCTCTCTTGCTTTTCTTTTTTAATCACTGGGAAAAACTCTCACTTTGGTGGAATTAGCTCATAGCTTTCTATTATTTGACACACTAATAATGCATTTGGTACCCTCTTATGAAGAATTGGAAGCTTAAGTAAAGCTCCTTTTGTTCAAGGAAGAAAAATCTCCTAGTTTTAACAACCCTCACACAGCACTACTAACCTGCCCTTGACCTGTTACGAAACTCCATACCCTACCAATCTGTTCTAGTTGTACATGCTTCATGTACACATCCTGTACTGTATTCTTGACCAAGTCTGTAGTAAGCTAAAAAAAAAGTGCAAGTAAAGAACTAAAGCTAAGTTTTTGTTATAAGAATCGAAATTTTTTTTTCCTGTGGTTTTGGTGGCCATGGGGAATGGGGGGGAGAGAATGATGAGAATGAGCGAGACTAAGTTGCAGTGAAAATTCATGTCAGTCCCAGTTGGATCAAACATTGCAGTGATTCTGCAGTGTACATGAAGAAGAAGAAATGAAATACTAGGTCTTCCAACCAACTAGAAACTTTCCTCTTGTAGTAATAAATTAATCTGCCTTATATCAAAAGACCACGACTTCTATCTCACTATGGTATCATGAAACCCATGTCTCACTTGGCCCACACGAAAGTTGGCAGAGGCTTGGGGCGATAGACTGAAGCTATGGTTCAATCTAGACTCTTGAGAAGTTTTTTACATATATTAAGCTAACATGTGAGCGCAAAGGCTTTATACCACGTGACCTTCAGCAACCAATCCAGATGCTCTATTTTCCTTAGATACGTAAAGGCAGCCCTTAATGTTTACAATCTCTTCGGATTCATTCTCTTAAAATTGGCCTCAGGCTAATAGTATCAGCGAATGAGCTTTATCTGGGGGAGATTTCCCTAGTATATTAATAGCCTCAAAGGTTGACGTGCGTTGAAGTTCGATGCAACGCGGCTCAAAAGGTTATAAGGAATATGGACGTAGTTGGGGCTGCTGGAAACTGAGTGCCAGATTCCCCTTGCATAAAAAAATGGGAATAAAATATTTAAAAACATAATTTTGATCAGATCTTTATTTCTCAGCATCGATTAAACATCAGTGAACAAGACTACAACATAAACAGAAAAATGACCTTGGGGGGAGGGG
>JAWQUT010000542.1:355089-379650 GCA_033807755.1 Ellobium chinense | reverse complement strand
AGCTTTTTGGCACTGACCCATATATATATATATATATATATATATATATATATATATATATCAATATCAGTTTTTGATAAGATTTTATGTTAGGTCTTTCCTGATGACGTATTTTCCACAGTGGTGGACTGAAACTGTCATAAGAGTAACCCGCTCTCTTTGAAGAGGAACAAAACAAAACTGACCAGACAGTTAAATGATATCACAACTTTGTCTTTCAAATGCTAATTTAAAATCATTGATACAATAACTTACATCATGTTCACTTTTAGGAGATCAAAGATTCAGAGGACGAGAAGAAAATTCATGAAAAGAAAGGGATGACGATGGTAAGAAATTCTACCTTTCTACTCCTTGTTAAGAGAG
The DNA here is from genome assembly GCA_033807755.1 of Ellobium chinense. Classification (NCBI taxonomy): domain Eukaryota; kingdom Metazoa; phylum Mollusca; class Gastropoda; order Ellobiida; family Ellobiidae; genus Ellobium; species Ellobium chinense. Next base: position 379,284 of record JAWQUT010000542.1, on the reverse strand, counting down.
TTGAGAGAAATTTCAGTTATTATCTGCATTGGACTGTCATGCAAAAGCCAAATAATCAAACCTTGTGTATCCTTAATTTTTATACAGAAACTTTACTTTATTGAATATTGTGTTCTGATCACTGTTTAGAAACTTTAATTTATCATTATATTGTCTTTCAGAACCCTTAATTTATTTGTCATCATTGCTGAATATGCGGAATTATATTCGTCAGGTGATAGATAGGATGACAACAGAAGAAAATATTGACAGAACGCATGGAGCACTGTAATACTGTATGACTTGTCTTTTTTAATTTTCTTTGAGCCACTTGTAATAGCTATATTTTAACAACATTTTGATCTCTCAGTTGAAAGACTTGAAACGGCAGCTTCATGCAGAGCGTAAGAGAGCAGAGAAACTGCAGGCAAGACTGCAGGAGGTTTTATCTGAGGGTAACAGCAAGAGTGAGTATAAAATCATGATATATCCTCATTGCACCTATTTTCGCCAAGCTTGTCTTTCCGCCACCCACTAAAGTCTTTGTATAGTTTGCTAGTTGTTTTTTTTACCAAGTTCTTGTTACTAAATATAACTATGGGGTTACCCAATTCTTGTGAATTTTTTTTTTTTCTGCGGGACATCATTTACACATGTTATAATGTTTCTACTAAATTTATTTTATTTCAGATGCCACACATAGCATTACGACACTATTTTTGTGATTCCTGGCCATATATTTCTACGTAACATTGTTTACACATGTTTTATAAGAAAATAATATTGACTGGACTGCATGTGATGCCTGTGATTATTGGATTCGCCTTAACATTTGCATTCCTCAGACAACCAGTGGCATTGAGGCTATATTCCAGTACCCTTGCTGCACTAGGATTGATGAGGAATAATTTAAAATTGGATTGGATACGGGGAGGGATGGTTTGTAAATGTTAACGTTTCAGTTCCAGTTCATCTTCTGCTTGTTTTGCTCAATATAATACATAGGTCGAGTTAAGTTTCAGTTCTCCTTCATGGTCTTAATGAAAAGTACTATGCCACCCCTTCCATATCTTCTGATCAATTATTTGTGCCCATTTCCAAACATATTGCGGTCATCCATACCTACAATCCAAGGGGTGGCGGGAATTGGGGCCACAGTCAAGCACTGAGGAAATGAACCAAAGTTGGGTCAAGTGACATCACTGGGCATAAATGGCGATCGTTACCGATGAGAACCATGTCAAAAGTTGGACAAATAAATAAACCATAACTTGGCAGACCTCATTTAACCAAATATTCTTCAAAATGTTAGTATTTTTGGGTCACTCTCTTAGGGTGGCTGAAACCGATAACACCAGGATACTCTAGCCTTTATGTTGATGAGTTGAAGAAATTCTTAGCTGGTTGATTATTGCAAATAACCTGCCTCAGATTTTCAGATTTGCACAAGTACTTCACCAGGCAAAGATGCAATGATGATTTTATTTCTCTGTGAACAATATACACCTTAGTGAGATTCTGGTAGGAAAATGTACTTTAATTAAGTGCAAACTTTTTGTTTTCAATTTCTATTGTTTGTTTTTGTCCCAGCTATGGATGACCTTTTAAGATCACCCGATAGTGACCAACAGACCGGTGATGCTAGGTATGAGACTATATGTTTAGTATGCTAGTAATAATACTGTCCTTGTTCTCTTTATCCATGATTGGTCAAGAATGCATACTGTATTCTGAATTTTCATCAAGAATCATACGGACATTTGTTTGTGTTAGTTTTACTGTCCAAAATGAAAAAAAAAATTAAAAATTAAAATTCAGTATTGATTTTAGAATTAGGTATATGACAAGGCTAAGATGCTTTGATTAGCTTTCAATTGGCTTTTACTGCCGTGGATTTCTGCCATCTGTACAAGGTTGCATGACATTGTTTTTCCTCAGGTGACATTGTCTGATTTGCATCTATGTTTTCCTCAGTTCTGTGTCCTCATGGGGAGCAGGTGCAAGTGGTATGGGCAAGGATTCTGTTGCTAGTGGACCTCAGGTGAGTAGGAGAAGGTCAGGAGAAGGAACGACTGACGGGCAGAATGAAATAGAGGTCTTCAAAATCACATTGTCAGATTTACACCCATGGGAACATGGTTAACAATCATGGATACCACTCTTACATAAATTCTCAGAAATTAGAATATTAGCAGCTCTGAGAATGCCACTAGAGTGTCCAAGAGCCTGAGACAACTCCTGGAAAAATGTAATTCTGATATCCAGTATTTTGTGAAAAGTTTGGGTAGGATCGCTATACGGATAAAATAGAACGGATAAAAGATAATTTCAGTACGGTGGATGTACAGCTAGTTAAGAATTCTAAAATATTTCTTCTAGTCTGAGAAGGCAAGAGTTTTGCAAGCTCTTAGATACTGCTGAAGCTATCATTTTGGCTTTGAGGGCGCATTTGTCTTCCATGAGCTGTGCAGATCAGGATTTAATAATTTTTGGCCTACATTATTGTGTTGAGACATTCTGAATCATGACTGAGAGCCAGACATCTGACAGCAAATTTTTGTAGGTTAAATTGGGACATAGAAGTATCTTGGGTCTTCCCAAAGTCAGAATGTGCTTTCTCCTCCCTTATGCCAACCCAAGTACATCATGAGAGAAACAGTATTTTGAAGCAGGTTTTCCTAGCTTCAAGTCAATCAGTTGCTGAGAATGAAGAAGTCTGACTCTCAGGCAGGAGATAAGACTCTATTTACCCTGGCAGTTGTAAGGATTGTAGGGATTGGCAAGTCTACCTTTTCTTTGTATGCTGTATTATTACATGGATGGCATGGATTTGGCAATTTATACTTTTTATTGTTCAAGAGACATCTTTATTTCTTTATGTAGATATTAACAATTGCCTCTTTAAAAGAGATACCTAAGAATACAGAAGTTTCAAAGTCCACGTAATTCTGGTGAATCACAAAAGGTTCAGAGAATTTCATGAAAAATGAGAGACATCCCTGAACTATGCTTTACATTGAAAAACACTCTCATTTATGAGAATGCACATAGAACAATGCATATCTATACAGTGCATACAGTGTATTATTATGTCACTAATGAAATACTTAACAAAATCATCAGTACATGCTGTGGTGCATTGGACTGCTCTGAAGCTAGACAAACATAATTTGAGCAATTTGTGCAAATTGTCTTTCCCTAGGACTCTTCAGTGTAAATTATCCAACTAAAAGCCATGTTCATAAAACTTTCGATAGTGAGAATTTCTTCGGTTCATTGCTGCATTTTATGTACATATGTTCAATTTGGTTATTGAATTATGCATATCTACAAGTATGGGTATAGTGGATGTAATACAGAGTGGTTACTTTGGAAATGTATATGCATTGGAGAAAGCAATTTTGTTGATTACTTCAATATGTGCATTTTGTGAAGAGCTACACTGGCACATTTCATGTGATAAATGTTCCTAGGTTTGAAATATGCTGGGGCAGAACTTGTGCAAATATTGTTTGTTGAATTTCTTTGCAAGAAAGTAATGATAATGACATGGAAAGCTAATATACTTATCTGTGGTCATCGATGAGTGATTTTCCAAACTGCGATCAGTCCATTTTCAAGGTCCATCAGACATGGGATAATGACATAGTGGTATTGGCATTTTGTATCAACTGTTGATTTCTACATAAATTCATAATGCCATAACTCCTGAGGAAATCCAGATCTTGAGCTCCGTTTAATATGTATGAGGACATGAAAAAATCCATTTTGTGTAAGCACAGCCTCATGGATGGATCAAATAGTTTGTGCCTTGGTCAGAAATCATTTGAATTTAGACAGAATGAATATAACAGTCTTCTACAATTTGCCTCATGACACTTCACCAAGTTTTATTATCATTTAAAAAAAAAAAGGGACTTTTGTATCAAATCATGGCATACTTCTTATGCAAATGGCAGGATCCTAAATTAGGCAAAGATGTGCATTTTCAGTATACAGAATATTGTACCATCATCAGGGGCCTCAATAAACAGGGATGAACCTACAGATATATTGGGTTTGTACTTGAAGATGATTTCTTGTCAAGAAATGAGCTGAAATAGCAAAACAAATGCCAATGCTGACCCACGATCTGGATTTTGCAAATATGCAACAACTGACATTCAAGTGAAAGTTATTAATCCCATGCTCTTGGATGACAGAAGAGTTACCTTCCAGTAAGTTGCAAAGACAGTGGGAATCAGTTGTAGTTCAGTGCAGTCTACATGAACAGATATCTAAGGCATGAAACTGTTTTCAGCAAGATGGATGCCCAGAAAGATTTGTTTCAGGACAATGCAAAAACTCCCCCCCTTCTAGTGACAATGGCTCAGTCTTTTGTCTCTGCAGTCAGATATCTTCCTCAAGCTCCTCTATTTACTTTCCTACTGCTCTGTTTAACTTTTATTGATTTCAAAAATCAAAAGAACATGGGCTTGGAAGACATTTCTGCTGAAGAAAGTGAAGATACCCAACATTTTTACAGTTTACTTCAGCCTACTTAGGAATCCTGTCATTTAGTAAGAAAAAATACAGTAGTACTATTGGAATAAATTTGAAATAAATTTGGTGTAATTTCATAAAGACTGTAGAAGACTCTGATGCTTTTACTTTGTCAAAACTCACATGTTTTCTGGGTTAAGGAACAAACTGTCTTTTTGATCCCGCCTTCCACATTATTACTCAAAACTGGGTTGACCAGATTGAAGAATGGTTTTCCAAAACTTGGTATGTGGTCTCTGAATATTTTTGAAATAAAGGGAAGTAACATCAAGGTAATTGCTGTTTACCCATATATTTTTATTTACTGTTAAATGACATAAAATTTGAGGGAGTGCAGATTTTGAGCTCAGTTAGGGTTGAATGAATTAACACAGAAACGCATGTTTGAATACATCATCAGCTCATATTTCAGTGAACGTACATTTATTGAGTTTTGGAACAAGGCTTTTCAATTTAAGAAAGCCTCTCTGCAAGTATTTACCTCTCTTTCCTGAGAGTTGAGAGTAGGATTTGTTAGAAATTGAATGCATTCCCTATGGAGCCCTTTATCATCAATGAGCCCAGCTTGTTAGGTATTCATTTCATGAGTTCCTAGCAATATGTCTCTGACAGCCCATGTGTAATGTTGATGCAGTGAAACTTATTGCAAGAATGCATGCCATACTATAATGTTCAGCACTCTTGAAACTTTCTTAGAAAATGTTTGGATGTCTTCCTAGCTATGATGGGTTTGTCAGATGAATGTGTTTCATCTGAATGATAAAACTTCTTTCTTATCAAATTTCTCAGTCACCTATGTCTGGCAACAACAGTTTTGTAAGTGACACCAGCCTAGGGGATGAATACAATGATCTGCTCAAAAGGATTGGGATTCTGCAGCAAGAGAAATGGGCATTAGAGGAGAAGGTATGTTGGTCTGGGAATTTAGAACATGGGAAATAATATCCAAAATCAAAAGTTTGATAGTTAGATAGATAAAAGCCACTTCCCATGACTTCACTTTGCAGTACTATCCATTATAGTATATTTTATGAAAGACAAATATTGTATCACACATTTTATTAACCTTTTAAGAAAAGTTTTAGTATTGTAACATAGAGTGTTAAAAATTTCATTCATTAGAAGCCTTTGGCAAATGTCGCTATTGTACTTAGCATATATGGCAAGAATGGGCTCCTATTACTGTGTATAATTATCATGTCATTGTGAATTTTCTCTCACAGAAGTTCAGAAAAACATGATAAAATACATAATTCAGGTTATTGTCGTAAACTTCTAGTCAGGTGAATTGTGTTTTCTAGCTGAGAATGAGTCAAAAGCTGCTTTGACTGTATCATCTTTTGAAAGTCTGGATGTGTGATAATAAAAAATGATGAAGACTATAGTTGACACTTACATCATTATTTTTCATCCAGGTTAATCACCTTGAGATGAGCAATGCTTGCATGGCTGAAGATATCCTGAACAAAACCTCAATCATTGAACACTATGTCATGGACAGTCGTACAGGTTTGTTCAGTTGTTATATCCTTTTTTTATGTCAAGTCATATTTCCCTACCCAGTACACATGGAGATTGATAAATTTGCTTCACAATTGTAACTTCTGTAAAAGTTAACTACGCTTTGTTTAATTTGTTAAATAAGTTAAGTGCATCTTTTTCAGGTAGCCAGCATCAAGGTTTAAAATTTTCTAATCATATTGATATAAGGTGATGGATCCATCAATAAGATGTGAAGATACTCAAAGATATCTAAAGTTTTAAACCTTCATGCATAGAGTCTATGTCTACTGATTACTGATACACAGGTGCTAAACAAGCAAACACTCATGATGAAAAGCTGAGCCTGAGGAAGGTGATGGATTTAGTCAACAAGAATAGTGAACATACCCAGCATACACAAGACATGAACAAGAAACTGCAGAGCATGCTGGAAGAGACTCTGACCAAAAACATGCATTTGCAGCAGGTAATTGCGAGTCAGTTTTGAAGTGTTGGCAGTTGCGACTAACGCTGTGTGTCAAAGTATAGAGACTATTGACAGGATCCACTATTTTATCTTTCCTTTACAGTTTTTTGTGTAGTAGATTTTAATTTTTATGCAACCTTAGAGATTAAACATGCACATCCAAGATGTCAGGCACCATCAAAAAATGATTGTAGGTTAACAGTGCCTATAAATTAAATACATATTTCATATGCTACAAGATTGAGTTTGATCAATATCTGCACCAGCAACACAGCTTGGTAACTTCACATTTTCCTGGGGTCAAAGTAAAGTTGTTTTTTTTCATTGTAGTGTTCAGCATGTGTGCAGATGGACACACCACAGCTATGACATGTACTCTTTGCTATAAGGGGAATTAGTGGGGGAGGATGTTACATCGATCGTGCACTTTTTGATACCAACATACTACTTTTGCGACAGGTTCCTTATGCCAAGTGATAACGAAAATGAGGTGGGCCCACTTTGGCAGAACCTTCCTGTGGCTGATAAGCGTCCGTAATGATCCTTCTTTGTTTTAAGTAAAATACGAGTATTCAACCCCTTGGCGTTCTGTAAAATCAATACCGCTTAATGTTTAATGTAATGATACATTTTTTAAACAGAGCATAGCAAGACCTTTCCATTGACATGCAACATTTAATATCTTTGATGGCTAGACGAGGCACTATGACGGTCTGAAATTTTCAGTTACCCCACTGTACAATCGCCTCTCTAACTCAGCAAAATGAATACCACTTAACATAATGGTACTATTTTTCAAATAGGGTAAATCAAGCCCTTTCCATTGAAATGCAACACTTTATATCTGCGTCGACGAGGTGCGTCACAAAGGTGTATATTGAGATTTTCAACTTGCGCATTTTCTATTGACTCATTGGTTCAGCAAAATTAAAATCGCTGAGTTCAAAAACGGGCTAAGTCAGATGCCAATCCTTCTGCCATCTTTATAAGCACATCTGTTATTGTGTAAATAGGCTGGTCAGTGTTGTGACAAGATTCTGCCCCAATGGCACAAAGTTTCCATTGCGTATAACACTGCAGCAAAATGCTTGCACTTACAAGATTCTAAATGTTTGAGCAAACTCATGAGGCAGACCGACATGAAACTAGCCATAGTGATAAGATCTAGTATTGGCCTAATGCCCTGTTGTTTTTCCGAGACAGGTTTAACTTCCATTTCTTCTGTTATAATTCACTGATTGTAATGACAAAAAAAAAACAAACCTGTAAGAATCTAAAGTCGTATCTGAGTTTTGAATGTCGGTCTGCTTCTCCAAAGATGCATAGTCGTCCGAAATTCCATCTGCTGAATGAGAGAAATCTTTGCGGCGACTCAGGATTATGGTCTTTATTATCAACATATTGTGTAAAGACAAATAATAGTTTGTGTACTTCAGGATGGCACACCACTCATCTCTTGAAAGAAGTTAAAACAGATTTTGTAAACGTCATTTGATATCCCAAATCCGTTCATGCAGAAGGTCCAAATAACATTCTCTTCTTTAAGTGAGGTCACTAAAAATCCCATTAATCCAAAGTACATAGGGGTAGGCATTTTTTTCTTCTCCAAGATCCCTTCGTAGGTACCTGCTGGCACCTGCATCATTCTAATGTTTAGTTGTCTCTAAAGAGTACAAGAAGATCTGTGAAAGTTGGAACAAGACATGCTCGTCCATAACCTGAGATTGGTGCAGACACTGGTCTGTGAAAGGGATCATGAACAAAATAAAGTTTATGAGTATGGACAGAAGAGGGGAATTGATTAGCTGACCAAAGACTGTGTATAAATCCATTTTTTTTTCTCAGACTGGTTACAGTCATATTATCTTCTGCAGCTTTACAAGCGTAACAAGTCTTGTGGTACCTGGCAGCGGTAGCAATCACATCATCTGCTGTAAACATTGCCATACTTCTTAATTCATTGAAAGATATGGCAATATGCAGAACTACATGTTATAGTAGTGCAACTGCCTCTACCCAAGTACTCCCCTCCCCATTCCTCCCCCCTGCTCTTGTATTTCTTTTTCTTTTTTGTTAGGCCATATTCTGAGGACACATAGATATTTCTGATTTGTGATTAACCGATTGCAGTTACTTCCACCCAGTTTGAATCTTGCTTTCTTTTTTTCTTTTGACTTCTTGTTCTCTTTCAGCCAGCCGTTCTTTTTTTTTCCTGGTGTATCTGTTTAGTTAAGAAAAAATTACAAGCTGACATCAGTAGCATTGAGAACGCGGTGAAGAAGTCAAAGAATGCAGTAAAAAAATCACAAAGAACGGGTTATTTTATTTTATTTGTGGCTTTTGAATGTTTGGCGAGGGACTGAATCACAGTCAATTTTTTCGAACAGCTAATTTGGCATCGCTCTTTAATGAAAGGACTAATTTCTACATCTAATCTGTAGATCTAGACTATTATATGGAAAGTGCATGAATTTGTGATTTGTGTTTAGTCCCCAACGGCTAGAGATGGGCCGATCCCTGATTTTGAAAAGTCGACTCGGCTCGATCTTTTGGTGGCCCGGATTGTAAGGATCGATTAAAGCTCGATCTTTAAAACTCGAGCTTTTTCGGTACCGGAGGGAAAGAAAGTCCGCGGTAAAGGCTGGTAATGCAGCCATAAGAACGACTAAAGATCGAGTATAGCGGCTTGCAGCTGCACTAGTGATCTGTTTATACAGTGTCATCATAAATTACCTTCCTCGTGGATGGGTCTTTCTAGTCTCAACATTCTCGCATGCTCCCTATTCTCCGCCACTACCACTACCGCCATCCCTCCCTTAGTTTCACAGTTCTTATTTTGCCCTCCTTCCCCTCACCCCCATCACCCTCCCAAAAAAAAAAAAAGTTAGTACGCGTACAAGTAGCGTGGCATTGGTTTTTTTTTTCAGGCCTTTTTTTGACTTCTGGGGGCCGTTTCATTTTTACTTCAGGGTTGTTTATTTTTTTCAATCATTCAGTTATTGTTTCATTTTATTATAGAAAGAGCAGTCTAGAATAGGTCCTATCAGTTGTTCAGTAACCGAATCTCATCTGGCACCCTAAATGTTCACATTCATATAAACACATACACAAACGTACACACACTCACACGCACATAGTATCTCACCAATCAGAGCCCTTTGTTACCCAATTAGCATCGACGGTACCTGTGACAACAAACCTTCATCAACAACCTATAACGTCAATAATTCTTTAATATTCGCATGTTTCCATATGAAATAACATGGTGAAAAGAATTGTGAACTCTCAAAAAAACTCTAGAAGGGTTGTTATCTTTAACCTTGTGTCGTCTCTAGCTCTGTCTTTTTTCTTGCGTTTAATTCAAGTTCATATGGGTGCGCACTGTTCCAATGTTCGTGAGGTGCGCACTGTTACACTCCCACCAAAATCACCCTCTAATTAGTGATTTTAGGACTGTGTTTGAACCGATATGTTCTAATCATGTTCCACAACGATGACAAGCTTATTGATAGGACGCACTAAAATTCGTGAATGTTCTGTAAGCTGCTTTTCTCCATTTACTGTTTTGTCCCCGACCCTGACTGTTGCCTTTCTAACCAGACCGTCTTCATCACTGTCTGCTCGTATGACTCTTCCTATTGACCAATGCATTCTGGAAGTAATCTTGTCATCCTTGAGAATAACTAGGTCACCAACCTTGACATTTCGTTTTACCGATATCCATTTTTTCCTTTGCATGAGATTTGTGAGATATTCTCTTTTCCACCTGCTCCAAAATAGTTCAGCGAGATGCTGAACTCGTCTCCATCGTTTCCTACTGTATAGGTCTGCCCGAGTGAAATTTCCTGGTGGAGGTTGAGCAGCAATGGATTTCATAGTGAGTAGATGATTTGGAGTCAGTGGTTCTAAACTTGTGGGCTTGTTTAATGTCTCTGTCGTAAGGGGACGGCTGTTTACAATGTACATGATTTCATAAAACAGAGTCCTCAGGCATGAATCATCAAGTTTCGTAAGACTTTGCTGTATACTGGACAAGAGAACTGATTTGATTGTTCTAATCTGTCTTTCCCACACACCTCCAAAATGACTGGAATGAGGAGGATTCATAATGAATTCACATTGTTTATCATACAAATATCCTTCACCTTGTTTTGGTTTGCTTGGCAGAATGATTCTCTAAGCTCATTTCGCGCCAAGAAAATTTGAACCTTGATCGCATCTGATGTGACGCACAGATCCACGTATCGCCATAAAACAACGTAAAGCGTTTATCAAACTGTCAGTGCTCATATCATCTAACATTTCAATATGAACTGCGTGTGAATACAGGCACGTCAATATCAGCCCATAACGTTTACGTTCTTGTCGTCCAATTTTCACAACAAAGGGACCAAAACAATCCATTCAGCAAAATGCGAAAGGTGGACTTTGTTCAAGGTTTTCTAAGTCGTGACGCCATTTCTCCCACCATGGCAACAAGTTTTCCGGAATAGGGTCATCCCATCCTACACCACCACGGCACATCTCTTGCAGTATAGACTTCACAGGTAAAATGAACGGAGCCAAAAACCCAAGTGGGTCATATATAGAAGATATCGTGGATAGAATTCCTCGACGTGTGTATGACGATTCCTTTAGATTCATGTGAAATCCAAAAGTGTCAGTTTCAGCACACCATTGCATACCAAGTGCTCTTTTAAGGGGAAAGTTGCCAGTGCTGAAATCGATGTGTCTCACTTCTTCAACTCTCCCTGTGGTAGGAACAGACTCAACCACCTCTTTGCTATTTGAAATGAACTTGTGAGGACGTAGTCCACCCTGTCTACACACTTCTCTGGTTTCTTCAATCAGTTTAATTGCTTCGACCGCAGTTCTCACACTAGTCAGTCCGTCATCTACGTAGAAATCAGATTGGATGAAATCGGACGCGTCTGGTTTCTCTTTCTCATGTTCCTTGGCAATATGCTTTAGACCACAATTTGCACACCCAGGGGATGATGTGGCACCAAATAAATGTACGTTCATGCGATGCATTAGTGGTTGTTTGTTTATGTCACCATCTTCCCACCACAAAAAGCGCAAGTAGTCGTGATCACTCTCATTGACATTAAACTGATGAAACATTCTCTCGATGTCACACATGAATGCCACAGGCTCTCTTCGAAATCGACACAGGATGCCAACCAAGCAATTGATTTGATCAGGTCCAACGAGAAGATGATCGTTAAGTGATGTTCCCTTTATGTTTTGCTGAGCAGTCAAAGACTACTCTGATCTTGCCAGGTTTCTTTGGATTGGTACACACCATAATGAGGAATGTACCAAGTTTTTCCTTCCTAGCCCTCGTGTGAGACTATCTCAGCATCACCCTTCTCTATAATGTCTGCCATAAATGTCTTATAGTCAGAATAGTATGTTGGATTTGATGCTAACTTCCGTTTGAGATGATCCAGGCGATGAAGAACGGCTTCTTTGTTATCCGGTAGAATAGGATCACTGGTTTTGAATGGAAGTGGCGTTTCATAATGACCATTTTCTTTCTGCCTGATACCACTTCCAACGACATTTAGGAAGTGAATATCTTCTTGTGATAAGATTTCCTTCCTTGTAGAGATGTCCTTAAAATCTCTTTCAAGAACGGTTATGATGTCCCTTGGAAGAACGTTGGCTGTTTCAGTGACTGCAACCTTGTGGACAATACTTGTTCCATACTCATAATTGGAATCAGCCTGTCCACCTACAATGCTCCATCCAAGATCCGTCTTCACCCCGAAGGGCTCGCCATTGTTTCCAGAAATAACACGCTTCGGAGTCAATGCTTGAGGGCAGTTGTAACCAGTGAGTAAACCGACCTCACAACTTTGCAGTGGAGCAATGTTTTGAGCGATTTCTTCGAGATGAGACCACTTCATAGCAGTTTCCAGTGTCGGTATGTGTTTCCTATCAACTGGAATATATTCTCTTGTGAAGGCCTTTGTGACAGGAACAAGTGTTGCTGACTGGAAACCTCTCACTCGAATGCCACAAACAACATTACTGCAAATCAGGATAGATGATGACACCATCGTTTAAAGTTTTAGTTGAGTAGCTTCACTCTTGATTCCCAATGCATTCACAACATCTTCTGTAATAAATGTACTGTCTGACTGTGTGTCAAGAAGAGCATAGACCAGCACTTCATTTGAAGGAGTATCGATAGACGACAGCCATACTGGTACTATCATAGAGGTACTTTCACCGCTGTTTCATACGACGTTGCACGAGACCTCTGATACTTGTTTCACCTTTGAACCTGTAGATGTGCTTTCATTCGCATGATTTTCTGCTGGTTTCCTTGGGTTTCTTTCTTCATGCAATACGGTAGGGGGGCGTTTGCCGCATGAAGAACATGTACTCTTCTTCTGGCATTGCTTTGAAAAATGACCTTGTTGTAAGCAGCCAAAACAAAGGCTATTGTCTAGAATGAAGATACGTTTTGCTTCGGAGGATATTTCACTAAGCTTTCCACAGGCCTGCATGAAATGTTCGTCACTTTTGCAGTACATGCATTTGGGTGGTCTTTGACTCTCTTTGAAATGCATTTGATTATAGGCGGTCTGCGCTGTGCTGTTGACGGTGAAATATTTACCGAATGTGTGCTTGCCCTTTGATTCCTTGTAGGATGTATTGGCTTCCTTGGATCTGACCCTTTTAAAGCGTGAAGGGATGACACAGGATTGCAGGCAACTCTAGCCTCACTGGATACGAATTGAGAGAATTATTTGAATGTTGGAAACTCGTTCTTTTCCTCTAGCTGTTTTGTTGCGATTCCATCTCATTGTGAGCCAGTCCGGAAGTTTTGCAAGAAGCCTTTGATTCTCTTCATAGTCGTTCAGTACTTCAAGCCCCTTCACATGAGGCATAGCATCACTGCATGTCTGCAAAAAGTCTCCGAACTCTATAAGTTGTATATACTCTTTAGGTCCTATTTTCGGCCAGTTGCTCAGTTTCTTTCGAAAAGCCCGCTGTACCACAAAGGGATGACTATATCTATCCTTCAATTTCTGCCATGCTTGACTGAATGCTTCTTCGTCACTGCTGAAAAATATTCCTTCATGTACTGTGCGCGCTTCTCCACCAACATAACGTTGAAGATAGAATAACTTGTCTGCTGACGTTGCACACCTTTTCTCGATCAGTGCTTGAAAAGAGTTACTCCATTCGATATATTTCAGTGGATCACCCGTGAAAACTCTTGGCTCTGGGGTAGGCAGCTTATTTAAACTCATACATTCTTCCATGACTCTTGCAATGTCAACGTTTGATTTCACCTTTGACACGTTCTCAGCTTGCACTGGTTCATGCAAATCAATCATGCTCCTTTTGGATACTGCACCTTCGCTTCTAACAGAAGCTTCTTCACTTAAAATTGTATATCTGGCTTCAGCGATGTTTACTGCTCCTTTCGCTTCTAATCTTTTCAAATTACCTTTTTCCGCTTCTATAGCTTTCTCTCTTTCGATATGCTCTGTCTCCAATAGACGAAGTCTCTCTTTTGCGTTCTCTTGTTCTTCAATAGATGCAAGTGCAGCTTTTTTAGCTGCAAGATCTGCTGCGGCCTCTACAGCCTTATCCTTCAAACTGCTTGATCGTAAACTGCATTCTGAAGGTGCGCCAAAGACTGAAGCAGCGTATGAAGTTCTCAATGATTTCAAACGATTTCTTTCAAACTCAGCGTTGAATTCATCAATACCGAATTCAGTCATACAAGCTCTTCCCAAGTTGATAAGATCGTCAGTTACAGATTTAGCCGAATCAGCCTTTCCTCTTACCTCTGAGCTTGGGACCGTTAGTTTGCGTATTTCATCGTAAGAAGTGCTCACCTTCTTGTAGGCATCTTCCACACCATCCATTAAACTGCTGAGTACTGTTTCTGAGCATAATTCCATTAGCTTATTTCTCATTGACCTTGATGTCGATTTCCATTGATCGTAAGTTTGATTGAATTCTTCTTTGTAGTTGGATATCAACTTGTCTAACTGCCATTGGCTTCGTAGTAACGGACGGGATACTTCAAGATCGTCTGGAACCGACATGGTTACTCTACTTTTCTAAATAACTTAAGAATTCTTTTCACTGTGACAACAAACCTTCATCAACAACCTATAATGTTAATAATTCTTTAATATACGCATGTTTCCGTATGAAATAACATGGTGAAAAGAATTGTGAACTCTCCAAAAAACTCTAGAAGGGTTGTTATCTTTAACCTTGTGTCTTCTCTAGCTCTGTCTTTTTTCTTGCGTTTAATTCAAGTTCATATGGGTGCGCACTGTTCCAATGTTCGTGAGGTGCGCACTGTTACAGTACCAAACCAAACTTTAACGCTTAGTCACGATCCTTCTCCTCCCAGCCCATTCCTGCTATCACTGCTAACCCTTCCTTAACATAAACAATCTCAATTAAATCTAATTAGATTGTAGGAGGTGCGACACTGCCGCGGTAACTTCGCGCTGAAAGTGTGGCTCGATTAATGTTGAGTCAAGCCAGATTAAAGCGACTGAAAAAGGTTGGAGCACAACTCGATCTTTTTGACTCGCGCTGCCCAGCCTTACCAACGGCTGTGTTCAAACAATGAGGATACATGATATTTATTATACGAATAAGAAAACAAAACTTAATTTTGGTTCCTAACTTGCCAATGTTGAAGAACAAAAAGTAATGCGTCACTGACAAGACTACGCGTGCTAGTGCAGTGCTATGCTGACAAAACACTCTCAGAATCCATTCGATTCTGAATAATTTCGAACCTTCAAGTTGTAAACTGCGGATTGTGTTTTCAATGACATCGTAGTAAATTTGATGCAAAAACATGGAAGCACTTTAACGAATGCAATAAATGAAATTTTAAACTGAAAGCACAGCTTTTATATCACTGTTTTGGGTTGTTACCGCAACTCTTATTCGTTATCGAGAACAGAATTGCTCTCGCCCGGCCTGCAACATTACATCGGTGTCGTTAAGATGGAAACGCCCGTGGTATCTTTTAAGGTGGGTATTCTTCTGATTACAGTTGGAAGCAGTTAATGTTGATCTAAAAACGTAATATACCGTTTTGTAAACTTAGACAAAACGTTTTGGAGTATTCTGAAATAGCCTTTTAGCGATCAGTTATGTTCTAAATCACTGAACTAAAATTTCGTCAACACGCCAGCCTAAAAAAGTTCCGGCCGAAAGCGTGTTCCAAAAATTTAAATTCGTTTTAAAAAGATATGCATGTTTACATTATATATGGAGAACACTATCAAATGTGAAAACAAATATTTGGTCATTGTTTCCAGATGATTTCAACAGACCTTTTACGTGGGAAAGTATTTGTTTCTCACTTAACTGTAATTAGGGTCAGCATTTTTTTTCTCTTCTTCAAGACCTATTTTTAGGTGGTTCCAGTGGTCATACCATGACGGCCCACCTCGTTTATAGAATCAGAAAAAGATGTAGATTTTACCATGTGAAGGTCAATTTGGTATCACAAAGTGCACAATTTGCACGCAAACATGTCATAAGCGGCCGGACTAAATGAAATTTGAGAGATGCAGGCTGTTGCAGGAAAAAAAAACTTTCGTCTCACAGAAGAGATGGAAAATTATGCTCATAAAAGCCCCTAAGGCACAAAGCCCCATCGTGTTATATAGGAGAACACATTTTAAACAGATCTTACAAGTTTAATCGCTGAACACCTCTCAGTTTCAGGGCAAAAGGCCCAAAACAGGAAGTGACATCACAATCACTGTATTACATATGCAGAAGCATGCCAACATTCAGTCCATCTTCAGCAGAGTATAGATTATATCACTCAGATGCAATGCAGGCACAGTAAGATCAAAGCCAGACATAATTCATTCATCACCCAACACAGAATAAATCTGAATCTTATTTGCAGGCAATTAGGAAAGGACACTACTGTGACTTTGTCATAGGGAGAGGGTAGATTATAAAAATTGGAAATGTCTGCCTACATCTATTCATGTAAAATTCATAACTCACATGTCTGAGAAGCTTAAATTTTCGCTTGTATAAAATATGTCAGCTCCCACTGTTGGCTTTAATTGTGTAACTGATTTATGGCAGTTGTGTTCCCAGCAAACCCAAAAGTGAGTGACATATCTCACAGTAGTTAGGATGTGGAAGGCAAGTTGAAATATTTATCAGAGATAGCCATGAAAAGGACAGACGTAGATTGATAGCCTAGCAATTAATAATATCATAGACATATTACTTAGTATTCAGAGACATTTAATACCAAAACTCGAGGGATAACAGATCATTGTTCAAAGCCACTTTAATCCTGACTGATACACTGAGACTACTCTCTACAGCACACTAGATCAGTGTATTTCAGCAATTACCTGCCTAACCTAGGGACATACAATGTGCCATTGTAACAGATTGGTCACTTAAAATATTATGCAGCCAGCTAGACACTATTTGGCTTCTTTATGCAGTGGAAGCATAGCAATGTTACAAGAGTTCAGATCTTTTGATTCTATTTATAGGAATGGTAGCACAATAAACTCCAATTAATTGCAGCTTCCGCTTAATCACAACAGGTTTCAGAAAACTGATTTTGTTTCCAAAATATAAAAGTTATTGGATAATTGCAATATTTCTGAGGGTAAGGACATTTCATGATCATAAATTCAGTGTTGGAAGCATTCAAGTTGACAGAAAAATTTACAAATCTGAAATTATGTAAGTAGATAGAAACTGAGGGTAGTTTGATTGACAGCATAATCATGATCATGGATTAATAAAGCTGTATCGTAAATATCTCCTGGCCAGCCAGCCGATATTGATATCTTATGCCTTTTAGGTTCTTAGGACTTAGGCTATGAGAAAGACCCACTAAAGACCCACTATTTGTCAGCTTCATCATATGTTTTATGATAGGAACACAGCCTTTAGTTGCAGGCTCATATCTTTATGAGCCTAGACATGTTGCATAGTATTTTGAGTAATGATCTGTGTAGATTAATGACATAAACCAGCAGTGCCTAACATTTGTTGTTGTTTCACTCACAACACTCAAGTCATCAATCTCAGTTTATCTTTTTTCATAGGATCTTGAACTCATGTCACAGGAAGTCGTTCGCCTTAGCAGACTCTCAGCATCAGCATCCTCAGAACCAGTTCAAGACAAGACAGCGAAGGAGCCAACACCACCCACATCATTAGCCCTCTCATCAACAGCAACAGAAAAATTACCAGCAACAGAAAACTTACCTGCAGACACTATCAACTGTAAAAACAAGAGCAGCAAGAATGTCAGCACCAGTGAAAGAAAAAGTAGCACTGGATCAGAAGATAATTTTGAGGTTATCACCAATCCAGACAGTGATGGTGAAGGCGAAGACATTCAGGCAGTTCATTTAAGGACAGACAGTCAACAGTCTCATTCATGATAATAACCGTGTTAAATTTAGCCTTATGAGCCATTCCACAGAAGATGTGCTGCTTGTGTTCATGGGCCACGAACATGGCATGTTATGAAATTTGCATGGCCTGTGCTTTTTTTGCTTTCACTGAGCTTCAGGGAAAGGGACCAGTTGAGTTGCAAGTCTTTTTCTTGAGAAACTAGGCCTGAGAAAATACAAAAGTAAAACTTGTGATCTTGTTTCATTTAGGTTTGGCAAATGAGAGTTTGGGTCTGGAGGCATGTTGAGACATAATAACTAGATTAGAGTGAGATCAAATCTCATTTGAAATCCTGGGTAGTGTTGTAATTTCTCTTGATTCCTAGCCAATCATAGCCAAATCTTGCCCAAAACTGAGCTATAGAGTTGTGGTGCTTTTAATGAAACCATTTTTGAATGTGAATGCAGATTTTGTGAAACCGAACTGTTAAAGGAGTGCTTATTGTAGTAACTTGATACACAAGTCTAACAGTTGTAGGATACAGTGTAGTGATGAAAATGGTAAGCTCATTGTGGAAGACAACTAGAGTGCCTTCACTTATCCTGGACCCCCAAGAACCCTGGGCTTAACTAATCCTGAATTGGCATCTATTGTACATGTTTACCTGGCATAAAAGTACTCTATAAGTGGGTGGTTTTTTTTTTTGTCTTTTTCGCGAGGATCTAAATTTCACAGGTTGAGCTTCACTCATCAGAATTATGTTCTTGCAAAAAGAGGTTCAGCAAAAGGACTTCTTACGATTGAAAGATTTGTATAGGAAGCAGTAACCCTCAAGGAAAACGCAAATGTTGTATTTGGACATTATGGATTATAGTATCTTTCTCGAGTGAAATGTAGAAGGATTGTTTAGTATGTTTTATCAGCAAAGTCACTTTGGATTATTCTAGATTTATGTTCTCATGCCTGCATGAGAAAAACAACATTAGATCCTATGTTTGAAAAAAGCACTTATGCATTATGTACCATTACTTCAAAATTGGTTTTATTTGGATGGGATGGCATTAGTGGTGATCTCTGTGGCCTACCATGAATACAAAGCTTGTACGATGTCCTTTGTGAGTTTTGAGGCAGTTGACTTTGAACAGCTTTTCTGTTGAAGAGTTCACATGTCAGGACCAGCCAAAGTGCTCAGGGAGTGTTTTTGGCATGAATGAGAGGCCAATATAAGAGAACTTAATTTCATACTCTTTTAGGTTCACATACGAACAAACTGAAATGTTAATGTTTATTCCTGCTGCCAAATACCTGGATGAAAGTTTTGAGTTAAATTTGTCTTACAAATGCTTCTTCAAAGGGCATTATTGTCTGTTTCAGGTAATTTGGGTGAATTGAAAGGTGATAGTATCAGCAGCCTCAGCCATATCTGCCAAAATGCAGTGAGGTTACTGCTCTGTCTAGGTACCTGTTGGAATGTGGTTTAGCACAACTGTTTTTATAAGTTAGAGTAACTCAAAATCTCAAACACTGAATGATACTGAAGTGTCACATACAAGTGTCTAGTGGAGGCTGTTTGTCAAGTTTCTTTTAAGATATTCCATCACTGTCACTCAACTTCATCTTTTTTCCACAATGAGCTCAGCTTCTTAATTCCAGACATCATCTGAGTCATGTTCACTGGTTAATCACTTCACCATATCATGTATTTCAAGTGTTGATATCACCAGTTTATTATAAACTCATTAGTCTGCAGGCTTGTTTGAATTAGAGTTTTGTGGCACTTCAGCACTGTTATGACTATATTGTGTCCCAGCGTGTAGTAATAGTTCATTACATAGGATACATCAGCTCAGCACAGGAATGCTGCCTCTGGGGCGTACATAATGTCATAGGTAACAAAGGGGTTAACTGCGCATTTCACAACCACAAATTGCCTTTCCATATTCTAAGATTATCATCAATGCATGAACAAGATGGCAAAAGATAAATTACAGGACTTTTCCCTCTTAAAATGGAATTCGACCTCAAAATACTGTTTTTTTCCAACTATATTGAATGGTTTGACAGCTATACATCTAGATCAGTGATTGAAACTTACATAACATCATTATTTCCCTTGATCCAGACCAAGTATGCTTCAGGACATTGAACATGTGCAGTGTCCATCAGAGGCTTGCTGGCATTTGCTGGAGTGTGCTGAATAACAACCAGTTGCCACTTATCAAAGAATTAGCATGGACACTCATTTCATGAATGGGACATTAGATGACTAAAATAGATTGTCTTGCATTATTACTGTGGTGCAGTTACAATCTAGTTAATCAGCATGCACCCCTGCTCAGCAAATAGGACACTACTGGATGACTTCATGAAAAGGATTACCCTTTGATATGATGCAGGATGGCTCAACACCACATTGTGTCATCAATGAATGGAAAGCAGAAATTGAAATTTTAACTTCTTCTGTAAAAAAGGCAAAATGTGGGAAGTGGCACAAACTTGTACATACATGATTAATGGAATCTTCTGCCTTTGGTGAGTAGACTTTGATGCTAAACCTCGCTCTGAAATTTCAGGCAGGTTGACGGTTCCAGCAGAATTTTATTTTGCAGTTTCATAGTTAATAGCATACCATGCCCCAAGTCCATTCTTATAATATGCATGAAAGCTGTGATGGATAGGTGGAGATTTAATTTCTTTACATATCAGGCTGCTGATGAGACATGTTTAGGCAAGTCTTCAGGTTTGCTCCATTAAGGATACATAATCTCTTAGGCTTTTGCCAGTTCAAGGTCATGAAGTTATTCTGTATGGACTAGTTCCACTAATGTGGACTACAAGGACTAGTCTGTGAAAGGCAGGTCTTTATATTACAGAGTTTCATAAACTGTGAACGTAGCTATAATATTGAAGGACAAAAGTTTTGTTTGGTGAGACTATTTCCTCACTTATTTTGTTTGGAATTGCTATGTGAGACACAAATTCCCCATAAAGTGTAGATGGTCCTTTTTTTGGTCAGCAGAACTGTACTTTCTGGTCTTCAATACCTATTGTTTTTTCTTCTTTTGGCCCTATTAACATTTTGTGTTATTCTACATATACCACTGTGATTTGGGGAAATTTCTTCCATGGAGGTTAAAGTACTTCTTTTGCCCGATCTTTTAACGGGAAGAAAAAGGGGGGGGTCAACGCCCAAAATTTTTCACAAATGTCTTTCAAAAAAGGTCACCTCGAATTCTGATTTGGTTCCCAAGTTTTAATTTGGCTGGTTTTGACCGCGTGCGAATACATAGGCCTACACACTTTATTTTTTTTTATCTAGAAGGCTCAAATTGTACCTGAAACTTGGATGCTTTATTTAGATCACAGGTCATTTTACATATTTCTACACTCTGACACTGGCTGGCAGGGCCCCAAAAAAAGGGGATTTTATATATAAATTAGCGGATTAATTGGGTTGTACACAATGAGTGATTTGCCCCTCTAATAGGTGTCACAAACCTTAATCTCTTCCCACATTTAATTATTTCCTGCATATGTTTTAAGTAGTCAGTAGTGATGCATTCTCTACTGTTGAAGTGCCTCTTTCTTGCTTCTTTAATGACAGAGAATGATATTCCTGTGGTGAGGTATATTTGCATAGGGATACAGAAAATTTTCAAGAGTCTCACTCACTGAGATGGATTGGATGAGGTGTTGGTAGCCTTTGTTAGTTCCCTGGAGAAATATGCAACTGTCAGCTGTCAAGCACATTCATTTCCCTACAAAATGGTGCCAATGTTGCTGAATTATATGCCTTAGATCATTCTTATGGCCCAATTAAGAGTTTGATACCTCTCAAAATAGCCAGTTCTCTTGATGGCATACCCTATGCTACTTTGATAGCTCCCATGAACCTACAGTTCAACCCTAAAATTTAGCCATGGTAGCCTGTTTGGAAGGGAACAAGTAGGGAATGGTCAGAGGGGAGTGACCTGGGGGTGATTGGGAGGGGAGAGGAAAAATGACCCTCTCTTGGCTGGTCATTGTTTTCATGTAAACACCTTGGCATGAGCAGATAGTTTTTAGTTGACCATATTTGCAACCCTTGATGATAAAATCCACTTGTAACCACACATTTAAAACCTAAAAGTGATCATATTGGCATTTCTTAAAGGGTGATTGTGTTATTGATTGGGGAAGAAGCCCTGGAGAAACAAAAGTTTGGTGCATCTGCCCAAAAGAATTTTTAAAAAATTCAGCTTCCTTTGGCAATACCATATGAGCCTATGGGGTGGGCTGAGAAGGGGTGGGGTGGTGATTTTTCTTAAGGGTAGGGGTGGGGTGGGGTGGATGGGGGTAGGGGTTGATGGTGGGGTTGGGGGTGGAAGTAGGGAAGGAAAAAGGAACGAATGAAATCTTAAATTTAAAAAAAATGGCCAAATTTGGTGCATTTTTTGGCAACACTGGGTGTGTGTGTCAAAGGTGGGGGGAGGGGGTGGAGGGTGGGAGGAAAACAAGAGAGACAAGGACAAAAAGAGAACGAGAAAAAAACTATTTAAAAAAAAGCGTGTGTCATGTAAACTGAGTCTGCAGCACGTAGATCTAGATCTAAGTCCCATACAGGCTAGACTAGGGGGGTGGGTGGGGGGGCTGGGGAGGGCCCCAGGGGTAGAGGAAGTTTAAAAGACTGTCCAGATAGCCTAGATGACCTACCTCGACCACCATGATGTAAACATTGTGTTTCTAAGTGGAAACATGCCAGGTACTAGCTGCTGGTTAAGGTCTTTGACACCTATTGTTTTTTCTTCTTTTGGCCGCCCTATTAACATTTTGTGTCATTCTACATATACCACTGTGATTTGGGGAAATTTCTTCCATGGAGGTTAAAGTACTTCTTTTGCCCGATCTTTTAACGGGAAGAAAAAGGTGGGTCAGTGCCCAAAATTTTTCACAGATGTTTTTCGAAAAAGGTCACCTCGAATTCTGATTTGGTTCCCAAATTTTCGTTTGGCTGGTTTTGTCCGCGTGCGAATACATAGGCCTACACACTTAATTTTTTTATCTAGAAGGCTCAAATTGTACNTTGTTCAGTCTTCTAAGCTGAGAATTCATAAGGCTTGAACGCAGGCCTTTCTTATTTCAGTTATTTTCTGCTATCTGTGTTTTTCCTTTTTAACATCTTGTGAGGCCTTCCTTTTTGAAGTGGTAGTCAATGACTATTTGACTACCATTACGCTACGCCCCTGATTCTGTCTCAGAATTTGTAGAAAATGGATTTTCTCACATCCATGAGTATGGCATCACTACCTGTTGAGCCGTCTGTAGCAAAGTTTACATTATGAGACTAAATTTTCAGCTGTATTTTATCAATCCATTCAAAGATCATTCTGGATTTAACATTTTGGTACTGCCATGCATTTTGATTTGTGACAGTTCAAATAAAAGGGCAACCTTTTAATCTAAGTCAGCCATGTATTTTAATCTTGTTTTCTGGTCATGGTGTCACATGACTTTATATCTGATTTCCATTAAATATCAAACTCCTGTCAGCAAAGGCGTCGTGGCACAGATTTTGTGGGGTGGGGTAATAACAGGAAGACTGGCTTCTGAAGACTTCCGCATTCATGTTCTGACATCATGCTTTGATGCTGTTTGATAAATGTCTTGTGGTCCATACTACCTTTTTCGAATTCAATACATTTTGCGCACCAAAGGACTCTATACTGCACTTTTTTTCTTATTGTGGAGGTTGATCTTGGCAAAAAAGTATCTCATAATACAGTCATTACCTCACCACCAGATTTCATACCTGTATCTATTACATATTTGTAATGCATATCTCCTGAGAGAATTTGTGTCCCAAGAATGTTATGTCTGCCAAAGAGATAAAATTACACTTAGAGAAAGAAAATGCCTTGCAAGAATGTGCATTGACGTGTTTTAGATACATGTATGAAATCTGGTGATGCAGGAACAACTGTATTTTGAGATGAAGTCTTTTTAAAATCCCCACCAAGAATTGGAAAATAATTCATTATAAAGTTCTGTGTGTGCAGATTTGCATGCAAAATGTACTGAATTAGAAAAGGATCATGTGCACCACCATTATGCACTACAATGAACAATGGAACTACAATAGATCAACGTAAATGTTATATTTACCTTCATTTCTAGTCATTAAAATAGGAGCATTGTAAATGCATATAGATGTGATTTGGACATTTGCTTCACATAATTTGTAAATTTTCAGGTGCTTTGACTATAAAAAGATATGAATGCAAACCTACCAAAATGTAATAATATTCACAGATAAGCCTACCTTTTTATTTTTT
>JAWQUT010000542.1:327141-345580 GCA_033807755.1 Ellobium chinense | reverse complement strand
CCCTAAGTAATATAAGTTCACACATCCACCTCAGAATCGCATTGATTTGCACGGGCAGAACATTAATTTTTGCCAATTGTTTCACTGTAAACATAACTGTAGTCTACATGTAGAACGAACACAAGGGAAGAAAATAAGCGCGCTGTAAACACCTTAATAAACCGGCCTGCCTTTTCGGGAATCGTAAACAAAATTTCGGGAAATGAAACTTTGGCACTTGAGAAACGTTTTTCGGGAAATGTAAAGTCTAATGACGTAAATTTCGGGAAATGTAATGCTTCCGTGGAACTTGTTTATGATGGGTGCCCTAACTCTCAATCATACATGATCCCCACCCCTCCTCCCCCTTCCCAAGCCCTCCATCCAATCCACATAAAGAACAAAGTAACAGACTGACACATGCACACCCAAACACGTGAAAGCATAGTAGAAATCTGCAATAGCCACGCGTACATATATTTGGTGCTCGGACATTTCATCCAAATCTTATTATTCTGTTTATTTTACAGATAGTCCAGTACATAATTTGCTGTTCCCCTTCATTAAGTATGTACATCATTGCGTCGTCAAAATATTACTTTGTTGGCTGTTCTATAAGTAATTTTGGCTCTCTTTCGAGGAAATGTTTTCGGCGAATGGTCTGCTCAACGAACTCTTTGGACGAAGTGTCTATTCGACGAAATGTCCGCAGGCGAATGGTCCGTCGACGAAATGACATACACTGTATACGCATACACTTGACTTAGCTCAAACACTTCACAGTTATTGACATGAAAACCACTGAGGTAATTGAAAAGTGAGGCCGGTGGTTGGGAGCCAAGGCGGAAAGGGGACCAGTTTGGGATAATATTATTATGTTAGTCTGTGTAGATCCCCTGGAACTAGTGAGAATGCAACATCCGCCTAACGATGGGTGATGTAGTAAGCCGATAATTTCGTCACACATTATTAGTTCTTGCTAATAAGAGTGGTCATCGTGAAGGGCTGAAATAGTGCTTTACTTGACGTGTGCACCTTAAAAGTTTGATATAGTGGAGAAAACTATGAAAATACCTGAACTTGATTCTGTGCTGCATCTAGATGGCCATCGCTTTCCAGCTGACGTGAACAGGCCAGCGATCATCCATTCCTCTACCCGAAAGATCCAGTGAAATTCTATTGATTTTAGATCCTAACATCACAGGCAGACTTTGTCATGTGGCCCGCTTACTGTATAACTGAGCCCTTGCCGATTTTAATGGAAAAATAAGGAAAAAATACACGTACATGCATTAGACCTAATCAAAATGATTTCCCTGACACTAACTCTGTTTAGTGTTGAGTATTTTCAAGACTCAGAGAAATACTGTATGTGTTACCTCTGGGCTTACCTCCTCTTTGCAGTCAGTGTCGAAAGACTTTTTTTTAGAAGCCTGTACTATCAAAAAAACCAAACTGCTGTGCTTTTATTACAACTTGAAAAGAAGCTACGGGCTCACTGGGACTGGGAGGGGGAGAGAAAAGGGGAAAGAAGGAGAAGAAGAGGAGACAAGCAAACTGAGTTGCTGATTTCAGCGAGCTAACAAATTTGAATCATCCTTCACGTAGACGGACATCCCACCGTACTTAGTTGTCCTATTGACGCTCTTGCCACCGCGCATCCAGTGTGATGGATGACGTAAAGGGGGCCACTTTGCCGACCCGTCTGGAAGAGAAAGATGGTCCGTCGCAACCCTTCAGCTCAAGCGAGAAATTAATTATCGTCAGGAAATTGTGCCGAGGACGGGAGCTCACCTAAAATAGAACGCTCCGTTCGACTTCAAGTGAGGATCGCCCTGCTGAATTCGATGAAGGAATCGCTCACATCCAGTGCCCAAAGATGATTAGACCTCAAAAAAGCTCCGTGAAGGTGAATAGGCTTACTCGCTTGATTTTATTTAATTCTTGATGTCGAACAGGCCATGAGGGGAGGGAGTTGGAACAGAGAAAGACTTCGAGAGACAACGGAGATCGATTTGGCAAGTAACGCAATTTCCTCTTCAGTTTATTTTACAACGGAAAAACAATGTTCATATTATTTGACTGTGAAGATAGATCTAACGTATTGCTGTCACACTGACAATCAACAGGTAAAGAACTCATAAAACGGGTGGACAATCGTAACACTCATGCACATGAATAGCAAACACAACAACAACAACAACACCACTTTATTGCATTATATCATCCAGACATGACATGGACAATCACACGCACCACATTCATCTTTCCCACAGGTCTCATCCGTCGATTCTTGCCCTCTGTATGTCTCTGTTATTGTTGTTTCCTTCTTTTTCTGCCTATTTTCTATTCCCTCCTTCCTTCCTATCTTCTATTCTAAAGTCTTATGTCGTGAAATTCAGGATCACCTAGCCTTTGTCCTAATATATGTCTGCAGAATTCTTACTTAATTCCTTCCCATACGACATACAGCAGATGCGCCAATAGATTTACAGCCGTGTTTTTTCCATCTTTTCCCCTCCCTACTCCCCCTTGACTCGACAGTTCGCTGCTTTTCCTTTTCCTTCTTTTCCTATTCCTCTCTCGCGCTTCTTTCTCTCTCTCTCTCTCTCTCTCTCTCTCTCTCTCTCTCTCTCTCTGTGTTGTTCACATACATACACAACTCTTGCATATTTTGCAATGTAAGACACGTTTTACATAGACGAAGAGAGTGCTTTTTACGTATATTCACTTCCTTTCTCTGTTCTTTTTCTCATTGCATCCTCATCCACATGAGTCGCCCTTCTCCCTTCCATCTCACTGTCTCTCTCTTTCTTTCATTCTCTCTCTTTCTCTCTTTCATGTGACAGGAATGGGCCCTTTAGTGCATTTAGTTTAGATATGAAGGAGTCGTTGTCGTCTATTTCAAAATTCATTCCCATTTTCCTTTACACGCAGTATATTGTGTCCACTTTACTTGATTCGGTTGTTTCTAAGAGTGTAAACAAGGTGGAATATTTCGAAAACTTACCAGCCAGTTGGAACGAAAATTTATGGAGGCTGTGCACGGTCTGAAATAAGAGACGGTTAAATTTTGATGAGGATCATATCAAAATGGTAGATATCACAAAATGTATATTGTTATTACTAGTTGAGGTGGACTAACTGGCCACTTTGTGGACTGCCATCTATTATTAGTATTTATTATGATGCCCTGCATCAGGCGCAGTCGTCGCCATAAACTTGACAATGTCTGGAGAAATGAAAGCAGAATAGCTTTCCACCGATAGAAACATACCTCGAGCGCTTCCCTAAGCCTACCTCTAAAATTTCGAAAAATAAATGCGAATGGCTTTTCGCCGATATTATGAATTGTGGTGCAGACTTCTTCAGCAATTTAACATTTACATGTACCTTAGAAACAGCACCGAAAACATTTGAATACGTCTCGGTCAAATTAATAAAAATTATATTAATAAATTTGAAAATAATTTTCCCAACTTATTGCCCGTTTTGAGAATATTCAGGTCAATAGGCTTATTCAAGAGGGTCATAACTTTCAATCTACAGACCGCAAAGCAGAACATTTCATTTCTTTAATAACAATTAATAATAACAATAATAATAAAACATGAAAGCATAGTAAATCAACCGACCTGCTTACACCCTCGCCCTTAAAAATTATAAAAATTGTAACTCTAACCCGTTCTTGCTTCTTTTAAGCCTAGTCCCTATGTTAATGAGTTAGAAACCGAAGAGAGAGACAAAGTTACAGAATGAGAAAGTGGGGAAATTATATGGGAGGGAATTTTGTTTACGTTGATGGTGGTGATAGTGCCATGTGTGTGAAAAGTCTGTAGAAGTATGGATTTCATAAAAGTATACGACTTTATTAAAGTGAAAGATACGCATATTTGTTTTCTCGTTATTCCTCTTCCCAGATTTGAATATATTTGTAACCTTATTCTAGGATACTTACAGATAACTGTTTTCAATTTAATGCCTCCTTTCACACAGGAACGAAGGCTGACTTTCTCAACAGGGTAATCATAGTTGAACATTATTGTCATTTATATTTATAGTCACGCATGCGGTATTAAAGTCGAAAGTGCTATAATACGCGTTCGTAGAGTCACATTCAATGTTCACAGTATGATACTGTAACGCAGAGTATGGACTTCAAAAATCCGTAGGCATCATCACAATTCCTGAAAAACTACAACAAAAGTTTGAGTAGTCTAGTTAGAAACAGGTTGGCTAAAAAGGCACAAAAAAGTAGAGATTAGTTACAGGGCCAAGATCGCATAAAAATACATGTATATTATCACTCACCAAGGTGTAATGGCTCCAAAATTGTAAAATTTAGGTCTAGTTAGGCTAGGCCTAACAGGCTTAGGCCCTAGGCTTATAAACTAAACATTGGGAACACGACCTTGCAGGAAGAACCCATCCAGATAGTAGGGGAGTGACAATATGTCAAGCTTCAAAATGAATGACCTTTGGTTGCTTGGGTAGCAGACTGGCTACCATCTTTGGACAAACCGCTCTGTACTTAGCGACCCCTCCCCTATTTCCACCTCTAGCCAAATATCCAGGACTAAAACAAGAAGAAACTAATTTTATTGAAAACGTAATTTTCAGACTCAGTCTACACCATGGAGCCGATCCCACTTTTTTGCAAATGGTAGGCCTATGTGGGTGGTGCCATCGTCAAACCTTGCTGGTTTTGAGAACCGGGGCCAACTGAATTACTTTTATCCCCTTTTTTTGGTATAAATTCATTTATGCTACGAACTGATCAACTACTCTCATCAACCTTATTAATAACAATGACTTTTTATTAATTTAAACCCATTCAGTCATCTCTTTGTTGGCTAATCTTGGGCTCATACTCCACTTGGAATATCATACTTCTTATGTAACTTGAACATTTGCAACCATACAGCTTTTTTCTAAAAATTGCTTTTCCTGTCATTTCCAATCTCATATTCACCATATATCCTTCACAAACCAAACAGTGACTCAAATATTGTTTTCGTGATTGACAAGGTCACTTCGTATGAAGTGACAGTTTATTTACTACGACATTTAACTGTCATTAATGCACTGACAGTTTATGCAGTCATTATCAATCGTATGACAATTATCCATCATTATTTTTCATAGTACAATTTGTAAATAAATAGCCAATTTACATTATCGTATATATTTCTGCAAGATGCCAAAAATTCTTTTTTTTTTTTTAATATCTGACACACAATAACTTCAAATTTGGGGTGGTCCAACGCCACTCACCCTGGATCACTACTCCAGGGGGGACCGCCACAAATAACCGCACAACTGCCTGCCGGCCTTGTCAATCGAACGTCTACCTTCTTTCTTATCCATGGTCTATCTTAATGTATAACTCACGTTCCCCAGCCCCACACACATAGCCCAAGTACAATAAAGGCCATGACCACCGAGGCTGTGCCTACGGAATAGACATGTACTGACATAATCGTGTAAGAATATATTAACTCTGTGGCGATAAACATTAGTACCAAATACAAAGAAATGATGACCACCGAAAATGAATTCCAAAATACAGTAGTTGCATTAATAGTAGTAGCCACAAAATACAGGAATTAACTGATATGCACCTGGGCTTCCTGCCTTCACATGATAACAATAAACAGTATTTAAAAATCATTATGACAAAGTAGATTATGCTGTACCATTTTGGACCCCCTGACAAGGAACAAGTCATTTTGTCATTCATGTTATATTCCAAGAAGAACTTATGTTTATTTAATAAGTTTGTTTGTATGTTTCATAAAGCCAGAAACCACCCGTCATACAAAAAATAAATGTACTCCAAGGTGCTTTCCCCAACCAAAGATTTTAGGAACCAGCTACATTGCACTATAAAATAGGAAACCTGGCAACATCAGCACTGGGCTTGTGAATGGAGGTATGTGTGTAGCGAGACTGTTCATGTGGCTTTCTGTAAGTGTGGATTCATTTCTAAACTTAGCGTAAAATAAAAGTGGTCATAAACTTGTGACTGAAGGCATGTCACTTGTCAGCAACAGTATTAACTATTCTCGAATAAAGAGGCCCTTGATAACAATGAATCTCACTAAATACTATAGAATAGTGTCTCCTTTTACCAGTGTGTTATTTTTGTTCCACATCACATTAAACCGCAATAGGTGAAAATACCACAAATCAAGTGGAGATCTTGATTAGCAGTACTTCTTAATCAGCTGGTGAAATCTTGTTTTCGTTGAGTTTTTTTATGAGGCCACTCCACATTTGGCTGTAGGGATGTCCAGGTTCTTCTTTATCCCTTTAATCAGTGAATAGAGCAGAGAAAATTTGAGGGGTATCAGGTTCTGAACGTGGGTCAAAGTAAGAATGAACCTGACAAAGAGCAAATAGTCTAAATAGGATTCGGCGGTGTTCCTGTTAACTTGCCGCGAAGGCCAAGGTCGACCAGTGATTATTTGATTATAATGGACCCTTCGCCCCCGCTTTCACAAACAGGTCCGGGGCTCAGCGATGGGTTTTCCCTTTGCGCTAGCTTTTGTCAATTTATTAATGACTTAGACTGGAAAAAACTTGCTGTTTCTCGTGCAGCTATGTCCCTCTTCTGGATATAATAAGATATCGATGGAAAGGTAGATCGTACTACCAAACATAAACTCCTTCATTAACACAATCATTTTTTTGTCACCCTTCCATTAAATTTTCTGGTTCCGAACCCTCGTCTTAATTTCTTTTCCAAATACCCCATTCATTTTTCAGATAAGCTTCACACCAATCTATTCAGTAAAGATACACTTTCAGAGGTACGTACTTGGTGAAAGAAAAGAACGGTAATTATGTTTTCGCATTATCCCCCACTCTATGGCACCTCTGCTCCTTAATAATGATGCTGACGATATCGACAGGGATGATGTTTGTCCTGTTTACCCTGTAGTGTCCTTGGGAAAAACACTTCACTTCCATTTCCTCCCTCGACTCAGGTGTAAATGAGTACCTGGCTTTTGAGCTGGGGGGACCAGGGCGCTGCACCGCTGGCGACCAGCAGTGACTTTGTTATGTATTTCATTTGTAATATATTATGTATTTATATGTATGATGTGTATTGTTATATGTGTTTGTACCATGAATGAGATGTCTAATATTGTATGACATTGCAAAACAATTCTTTACGGGGTAAATAAAGTCGTATTTTCATTTATTTTACTCATTAGGTACGCACCATTCCACTCTGCTATTTGTCGTGTCTCTTTTTAATTTACGCTTTCTAAATTTGCACGTCTACTTCTAGTGAAGCTCTGTTGTCCCTGTTTTTAAGCTCTTTTACTGTCACAATGCGCTACCTGTGTTTATTCATTATCTCCCGTCAAAACTGTCTTTAGCTTTCTTTCAGCCGTGCTTGATTTGTTTCCTTTTGCACATGTAGGCGCATAAAGCCCCTTTATACTACCGGTGCCCTTTTCTTTTCATTAATTATATCTTAGCCTGGTGGAGTAGGAGCACCTGTGAAAAAATGCGGGCAATCCATATATTCCCTATAAACACTTGATTTTATATCTTACACACAGTTGAAGTGATTTCTTGTGACAATTATTCAGGCTAGACTGATGGCCAGTCGAGATTATATCAACTACTGGCCGATGATAGGACGCCCATGGTCGAAGTTGACAGGCCGAATTCCCGGTAGACCGGAAATTTTCACAACGATGCTCTGCTGGAATCACGGTGAAGCGGGATGCACAGCTCATGCACGTAGACATGGTGGGGCAGAGGGGGGTGGGAGGAGGGGCTCTGAAGCTCAGTTATAGGAGACTGATTAACTGAGAGGGCTAGGGCTCATAGGGTGAAGGCATGGACTTGTCTTCTTCAACACCGCAAAGAATGGCATGTATTAGCCATGAAGTAACTGGGTGTAATCGGAACTCCAGTAATAATTTGCTCCAGATTATTTGGGAAGGGCTGGAAGCCTAAAGGATGATTTACGGAATGCGTGACTGAAACCGTCAAAGTTAGGGCACTCCACCCTTAATTTTAATGTGGTATCACTTACTACCGCTGCAATATTCCGCATCAGATACTATTAAATGACGTCTATGTGTCTTTCTTTTTTTGTTGGTGTGTCAATACGATAAGCGGAATAGTTGTTAGATGTCTTAATGATACTAGAGAGAAAACTTGGGTTTGGTATGGAATAAAAACAATTAACCTTTTAGATTTTCAAGTTGTCATTAGAAAAAAAAAACCTCAAGTTTTGCTACAGAATACTTCTTTGTGGGTCTAAGCCATGGGATTTGATCACAAAAAGCTACAGCATAATTGGTCAAATATTTAGAATAAATACAGTATTTCTTTGGAGCCACTACATTGTATGCTCCTTTATAGCTTATCCCTTTGTAAGAGTGTCTCCTATCCTTTGACCTATATTGCAACAAAATGGATATTGCTGAGATCCAGTACAATCGCTCTTCTTCTATGATTCATTTGTTCCTATATTTATCTGAGATGCGTTGGACTAGGTTTTCAAAAGTTTTGTCAGAGAAACCTGCTGGCAAAGCGATGAGTTTGACGGGAAAGAAAGGAAGATAATTAGAGCACACCCTCTTAATTGTTATGTTTTATGTCTCAGTATAACCTGTGTCTGTGTTTAGGTGAAGCTCAAATTCACCAAGTTTAGTCTGCCCTCTATTGATTTCTATTAAATAATGTTTTGACTGAAAACCCATGTGTTTTTCTTTACACATACCGCATTTTGTTTAGGCCAAAGTTTGGCGCAAAATTCTCCGTGTCCAATATTAGGTTGCTGTTTTGATCGTGTAATATTTTATTGTTTTTATGCTATAAGCACCAGCCTTTCAATGTTTGTGCTTCATTGGATGAAGTCAATTTATGTGAATTTCCACATGGTTTTAACAAATTCTGTAAAATTTATAGCCAAAGCGGCGGGTTTCTTTTCGTCTTTGATCCTATAGTCTATTGCTTCAAAGGATTAAAACAAAATGATACAAGCTACAGAGATGTGAAAATTTTTATCGTTAATTCCCCTGAGTTAACCATGAAGATGAGTGACTGAATTGAATGTACATGGCAGTGGGGTTAATCACGTAATTTCTCATTCAAAACCAATATAGTCTAAACATCACACACACACACAAACACACACACACACACACACATCTCAAGAACTTTATTGATACTTGACTTCTTACAATACCATGAACAATCCAATGATATGTAATCAAGTAAGTAATTAGATAGATATAGCTATTACTTAACAAACAATCTCCTCTTCCACACTCTAAATGATCCAATAATAGCACTAATACGAATTTAATTACACATATTTCTTACTTCTCTATTCGAGAAACCAAGCATTTTCGGCCCTGATGCTGTCTTCTTATGTATTGTCCCCAAAGACACGACAATCAACACAACTATTTTACAATTATATCCCTTGTCACACACACACACACACACACACACACACACACAACACACACACACACACACACACACACACACACACACACACACACACACACACACAAACTGTGCATAGGGGCAGTGAGGTATAACTTTAGGGGAGGGCGATGCAAGCGATATTGAAGATAATGGGTTAAAAAAAGTTGATAACAGCAGCATGATATTCCTTAATTCGTGATTCGTGTAGTGGAGAAAGTAAATCCTTTCTGAACTCTGCGAAAAAGAGAGTGTATCAAAGGGTTACCTCTTTTTTGAGGCACGACAATCATTTCAAGGCGTGCCAATCACTGAACAGCACTCGCCCCTCCCCCAACAGAGAAACATCTGTCCCTTTTTGTTGGCAGAGGTCATGGTCCGCAAGCGATGCTAAATTCTGAGAGCATAACCTGTGCCCTCTCATTCCCCTTCCTAAAGCCGTCAAATTCCCACCCGACAGAATTGCCAGTCTATTTCACGTGAATCAGATTAAAGATTTCTGAGAGATCAGCATAATCTTTTAGATTAGAATTTAATTACTGTATTATAAATAGAAAGCGATCGACATCTTAATAAACGGTGTAACCGTCTTTGTTTAAAACGGGTTTCCACATCCACATAACATGCTGTCTTATGCCATTTTGCAGGTGGTATATTAAAAGAAAAACAGTCGAACTTCTTTTTACAAAAATAAAGTGAAAGATTATTAAGAAAAATACAGTCTAAACTTACAAATGCTTATGATCAGATCCATGCAGCTTAGTTATAAAGATCGAAAAGTGACCAGTGTCTGACCAACTGAAAAGTGGGAGCAAAACATAGGAACAGGACTGGGTGCACAGATGGGGATTCAGACTCTCTTTCCCTTTAAAGCAGTATGGTAGTGGACAAGAGAGATATTCAAAGCGTATGAAGATTAGGATGAGGAAGTGCAGGGCATTAGATGGTTTCTCTTTAGAGTTGATGCCGTGAAAGCTATTTATCATCATCTCCTTACGGTAAAATCCAGGACAGTCTTTCTTGGCTTCAAACCTTGCTTTAGCTGTATCTCCTCCTATCTTAGCTTGGGCTCTCTTCTTCAAATTTAGATATTTAAAAATGTCTCCGGGTCATTGGCAGGCAAGAGTTTTCAATACTGGTAAGAACTGAAGCTTTTGTTATTATCATTCGAAGAATGGGGCAGACACGGGGCGGCTCTTGGAACCTAAGGGGTGAGCGGTTTCCAGCTGTTTTAGAAATGAAAAGGTTTACAAGGGAAGAGAGGCGGTTACTGGAAGCCAGCTTGAAATAAAATAAAAATATTGTGGGTTGTTAATATAACTTAACATTGTTCAACGTGAGGATAAGGTGCAGGAAAGAGGGGATGGTAAGAGGGAAAGTTCCTGGGTCAGAATGGTCGATCATATAAATGTAGAGAAGCGGAATGGGCCTAGTTGGGGTGAAAAGGGAGAAAACTCATCCCCACTTCGGTTCCGCGATTTCCCCATCTCCTCCTCTTCCTTTTATATCTCTTGGCATGTCCTGCTGTAACTTGAAAAATGGAAATCAATTTCCCCCTTTTCTTGGATATCGGAACACGAACACAGGACACTCACTAGATCGTCCTCAAAACCCGTGTCCGTCTGCGCTCGCAAGGAGATGTGTTTGAAGCAGAGTACAGCGCCTCGAGCAGCACATTTTTCTGACAGCGTATCCTGGCTTTAGCTCTGGTAATGGTCTTATCGATTAGGCTAGTTGCCTCCTCTTCTGTTTCTTATTCATCTTCTCTTCATTTTTCTTCTCCCGTCCCTTCTGAATCGCCCGGATGAAGGGGAGGGGAGAAGGGGGGAAGGAGGACAGATACGCTGATGCTTCTGGCTTTTGAAAGAGAGAGATGAGGGCGAAAGAATCAGCGGGGTTGGTGGGGCTGCAGCTCCAGGCTAATGCATATTTTAAGCACATTAAAATCAGAGATGACTTCAGTTAGAACAAAATAAAAAATTTATAAGAAGAGAGCATATGCAAGAAGAGATAATGAATGACAGAAGGAAAGATCGGCTAATGTATAATTTAATGTGTTTAGTATTGCCCTGTTTATCGTAAGGGGGAATTGGATATGTCGTGGGTTGAGGAGTAGTTGGTAAACGGTAGATGGGTAGGGGAGGGAATCGAGTTGGCTCGGATCTAATCACATAGTTGGATGTAATTAACATAGCCACCAAAAATTTTAGTGAACATTGAATATTCCAATACGATCATTTCAAAAGGATCAACATTGATTACATATTCGATACCCGTGGAAATTCATATGCAGCTTAGAATGTTCTTTAAAAAAAAAACCCAAAAAGGCTTCCTCTAGCAGGTCTTCGTTCATATTATCCAAAACAGGTCTTACGTTTACCTTTAATTAAAATAAGGCAGATCTAATGGAGCATGCTTTGTGAGCAACAAAATTTCGAGGAAGATGCGCTCAACTCTAAGTTTGCACGTTTATGTACCTAAAGGGGATGCACAGGCCACAGAATAATTTAACTTCAGAATCACCAGTGCCTGCCAATCCAGATGTTCCGAAACGTCATTACCGTCAGAACTGCCATCCAACTGTCGGGATCCCCGCTATATATATATAGCACTGCCAGTGTCTACACTCGCTTTCTTTCCAGCATTTTATCCAACGTTGCGACTGTCAGGTTGCCTATAACAATAAGTTCATTAAGAAAGTCATCTATTTTTAGGAGAACAATCACTTATTCCGAAGTTATTCCGAATTGTAAATCTTCCTTGTGTGTGTGTGTGTGTGTGTGTGTGTGTGTGTGTGTGTGTGGTGTGTGTGTGTGTGTGTGTGTGTGTGTGTGTGTGTGTGTGTGTGTGTGTGTTTCATTATGGAAGTTTCTGTGCCATTTGACTACTTCATTGACCTATGTTTCCATGAAAAAATGTTACAATATATATCTCTTAACAAAGAACTAAACGACAAAGGATATAATTGTAAAATAGTTGTTTTGATTGTCGGGTCTTTGGGGACAGTACATAGGAAGACAGCATCAGGACTGAAAATGCTTGGTTTCTCGAATAGAGAAGTAAGATTTAGAGTATGGAAGAGGAGATTGTTTGTTAAGTAATAGCTATATCTTTCTAATTGCTTATTTGATTACATATCATTGGATTGTTCATGGTATTGTAAGAAGTCAAGTATCAATAAAGTTCTTGAGATGTGTGTGTGTGTGTACTGGTGTTTTTGTGGATTTGTGGATGGGTGTGTACGCATGTCTGAGTGATTTAATCAACATAATCTTGATCATTCTCTTTTTCTACAGTGTAGATTAGGCACGAACATGCAGCACAACTATTTAAGTTTTTTCCTAATTCATTTACACTCGTTCACTGAAGTTGCGCTGCGTTCCACAGTGTAACCGCTGGCTGCCGCAGCCATCAACTACAGGCCTCGTTATCAAGTTTGTTTTTTTTTTGTCAGCAAGATTTCTGTAAAATGAATGATTTTGAATTCAATAGGAGGTGTAAAAGAGAAGGAAATGCAAGGACTCTGTTGATTTGTAGCACCTTTATGAAAAAGCACTTGACTTCATGGTCTTAAATTCTTGGTATTTCTTTTCGGAAGAGGGAGAAAAAATACTCTCTCCAGATCTTGACGATGATCTTTCCTATGTCAGAGTTGCGGGTACTCTGAGCACAATGCTTGTTCCGAGGCATTAGCTGAAGGAATTCTATATTCTAGGTTACGCTTAGCACTCTAATGGTCAACATCGAAGACAGCACCACCGATCTAACCTTTCACCCACACACGCAGGTAACCGCCAGCCGTCATTAATTGGGACGGCGCGGCAAAAAAATAGATCGCTCGGGCGACTCTGTTTCAGCCAGCAGCGTTCTGAAGCAAATACGACCAATCGTGTGCATGCAGGTACATCTGCCAAAAACTGAACGTAAAAAATTTTCTCGATATCGAAGACAAATTCGACTTACAGTACTTTGTATGTAAATGTGACAGTTTTATGCTAAATATAATTATTTAAAAGTAATTTATCTAAGGAATCTTGTGTGGGTCCAGGCCTCACAGTCACAGCGGGATGACCGTCACGGGTCGCTGGGTGCGAGACCACGTTCGGCAGTGTTTGTCATTCTCTGAGCAAATTACAGAAACTGGAACAACACAAACATCGTGCCATAACAGTCAGTTTCGTGCGTCATGGTTTTGGGGGCGAAACTATCTTAATTTAATAACATATGAACACTATTCGGTAGCTCTTTTCAAACTCTATAAACCTGTAAAAGAATTCTCCGAACAATAACAATTTTTGAACAGTTTACTTAAAACTATCTCGATTTCACAGTGATAGCCAAATTCACGTAACATGGGTTACCCAAATCTGGCTTTAAACCTTCTTTTTCTACTATTTCACTCATCTGAAGCTATGCGATTTCGGCTGCTCTTGCTACGACTTCCCAAATCCTATATCAAAGATAAATACAGAAATACAAGAAAGACTCTCTTAGGGTTTCATGGCTGGATATTGCCATTGAATTGCTTTGTTTAATGTGAGGACAACTATATTCTTTTTGCAATTTGGCTGTTAATGGAAGTAATTATATTTAAGCTATTGGAAAAGCGGGATAGATTGCACGAATCCTTTGAAATAGCGAGATGGACAGAATTTAGTTATTGCCTTTCATGTGTATTCTCTCTCTCCCTCCTTCCCCCCCTCTCTCTCCCTCCTCCCTCTCTCTCTCTCTCTCTCTCTCTCTCTCTCTCTCTCTCTCTCTCTCTCTCACTCTCTTTGTTACGGTTCTTACACAAACAGCAATAACATTAATGAATCAATAAGTGTGTGCATAATGGCGAGTTTCTGTTCGTGTCTTTGCTAAAAAATGTGCGTTTGAATGCTTGCCAAACATTCTCATACATGTACTTCTCGTAAATTAATGTTCGCTGAATGTAGTACTTACTTCAACCATATGGCAATGCAAGTAGACTAGAGGACTTCTTTTAAATAAGGATTATATCCATGGTAATGTTACATCACAGACATTGCTATTCAACAGGTTTGTTGGCTATGGATCAGTCAAACTCCTTGCTCAGAGCTGTAGACCAGACGCCGGATATCATCTCCTAGGTTTGCCCATCATAGTTCTGACAAATTTTATAAGAGAAAAAAAAATCTGATTAAACCGGTTTCTATTGGAATTACACTGGTCAACAACAACAAAAAAATTCCCCTGTGTTTTGATGAGATAGAGTCGATTAAAAGTCCATTCTGGATGTTCCCTTCTCTGACATTGAAGTTTTATCTCCTTGGCCAGTCATTCCTTACCCAGTGCTCACTTTTTATCGTACTGTCGAACAAACATAAGAAACAGGGGAATTATGGCTCCTCTTTTGTCCAACAAACATGGAAATCACTTTAAGGTCACCACAGACAAGCCAGTTGTGTTCACAATATTTTATTTTCTCAAGGATTAATTTCTTGTTTCATATCGTTCCTTAATCTGAACTGACTGCCCAGATGGAACACATGTAAATAATGTATAGGTTAGGTGTTGGCTCCTCTCTAAAGGTCGAAGTGTCTTTTTTAAGTGGTTTTGTAACGCTATTTGAAAATGATTAGAGAAAATTTAGGGTTCGATTTTGGGAGATTTGGGGAAGCAGGGGGAGGGGGGAGAGTCTATTTGTATTTTGTTATTAATACATTACTAAAACAGAGATTTGTGATTCGTAAAAAACACAAAAAAAAACAACTGAAGCATGGCAAGCAGTTTTGAATTGGTCTATTGAAATATGTAAAAGTGCTATAATTTATGGAAACACAGAATTTTTGTTGACCAGTTTTATAGACCTTTTAAACTGAAAAACATGTATCGAATAAACACTGCTTATTAATGTGGCACTATCTACAAAGCAGTGTACACTTTTTTTAAAGAGAAATTTATGCGTTATGCATTTTCAGAATTAAAATCATACTACATTAACTACATATATGCAAAATTGAGTGCAAACCTTCACTTCTGTTATACATATTAGTTCCTTCAATTGTGCAATCACTAGCATTTCTGAATGAGGAAATTACTATATGCCGATACAATGTCGGAACTTGTGATCGATTCTGTAAAAATAGTAACTCATGATATACACTGATTATCATGATTTCACGGAGAGAACCTGCATTTTCATGAAGCCTATGGAACACTGGCACCTAATATTTTGATCAGTTAGAAGGATGTAGCTTTTCATAATGTATAGTTGGTAGACAATGGGGTCAAACGTGGACTTAAAGACCTATTCGCCCTTGGTCCAGCTCCAATCCTATAAACATGTGTGCGCATGGATATGTAATGTATACTCATGATTTAAGAAGGAAAA
Organism: Ellobium chinense; assembly: GCA_033807755.1. NCBI lineage: Eukaryota > Metazoa > Mollusca > Gastropoda > Ellobiida > Ellobiidae > Ellobium > Ellobium chinense. The sequence continues at coordinate 329,784 of JAWQUT010000542.1, read as the reverse complement.
CTTGTCGATTCATATACACATATGAATATAGATAGATATTGATGTAGCAAAATTTGATTTGGCGATGTTGTTTTTACGTAATTTTTCGAAGCGTCCATCATATGTGGAGAAGATGTGGTAAAAAACTGTCGCGGCATAGACCAACTTTCAGTAATACTATATAATCTCTCCAGCTTTAAGGTTTCAATGATATCATTCGACATGCTGTTGAACAGAGTCTGAGGTATGCTGCATTCCCTGTTCTGACGCAGTGCATCGAAACCTCTGGTAATGATTTATTTCCATAGCGACTAAATGAACTCACAACTTCTCTCGGTGTCGCATAATATACTCAATACAAATCACTCTCTGTGAGCATCACTACTGGATAATTTAATGTCAGATCACATTATTCTTCACAATAATGGTCTTTCAGAATGATTATAATTACTTGTCATCTCCTATTTATATTTTGCATTTATAACATCATAGTGTTTGCGAACTCGATCACCACTTCAAGAAATATGCTATACATATGGTTGTTTGTTTTCATTCAGAAGTGTTTGTGATTGACTGCGTAACGGAAATTAATGTTTCTAATCAACGTAAAAAGTGTATGCCGATATAATTTTATTTCTCAGAACGCGTAACATAAATTTCTTTGAAAGAGCGCACCTTTATGTTTTGAAATTGCTAAAATAATACACATTACGTACTTTTTAAATCTAAAATAAAGTAAATCAATCAATTCCATTTGTTTTTGTCTCGTCATTGAAATTTGCCAAAACTATGGTAAGCTAAACTGTTTCTAAGAGAACGAAATGCCGACTTCCCTCAGATGCGTGTCCTGAGACTGTGCTCAGGTTCTTAAAAAGCCACTTGCATCTTTGTCTCCTCCCTACAGTTTTTATCATGCCATCTGCGGCCATCTTTAAAATGTTTCCCAATTCCCACCCCGCCTCCCTCTCTGGGTGGGTTAATTAGGCCACAGCCATTTTACCACAGCGAGTGAGGTTCGTGAAACAGTATCATTGTTGGATAAACTTCCTCAATTTATCTTATTCCTACTGTAACTACTCCTGGTAGTGCTGTATCCTCCCTCTCCCCCGGGAGCCAGACAATGCTAACCCGACACGATTAAAGGACTTCCTCAGGCGATGATAAAATAAACACTATAAAAATCATTAGGTCATCAAGGAGGAAGGCGATATTGGGGAGGGAGAGCCTAGTACTCAACTTTCGCGGGGGACCCCTGACAAAGAAAGTAGTTGGAGCTGGCCCTCCTGTTACATTTCCCTGCCGTTCTGATTCACCTCTCTCCTCCCCCCACCCTCAGTTCCAACCTCCGCACAAAGAAAGCCTAAAGTAGACTAGAAACGTCCTTAATTCTGATATATTCTTACCTATAATGTACGCTTAGCTCTCCGTCAAAGCAAATCCCAGTGCGTTCCCACTGAAACACAACCATGAATTTTACCTCATAAGGAACAACCTGAGCCTATCATGTCCAAGAGAACGTTTTTCAAAGGATTAGAGTAATGGTTAAGGTCGTCCACCACCAAGTGGCAGTTTCGATATCATGCTCGTCCTATAGATAAAAAATGCGCACATACTTTCATGGTCGTGAATGGTAAGTTCTCTTCTCGTCCGTCAGCTAACTGAAGTAATATTTTGCTCCCCTCTGACGAATTGATTCGAAGAGAGTAAGAAAGCCACATATCACGAATCTGGTCACTGGGAACGCTTAAGGCCAGTCAACAACCTGAATTAAGGATTGCAGAAAAGAACGGACTATTACAACAGGCAATCAAATCAGCATCGTCACAAGAAAATCATGAGATCAAGAGATAATTGCTGCACTCAGTGGCGAATCAATATCTTTAAAATAACCGGTTGCAATTCGATATAACCTTAGGGCCAGATCGATACCGCTGTTCAATAGTAATCTAATAATGAGCCTATCTGCAAGTTATTTGACTCCCGACGGTGGAAAGGAGTCTATTTTTCTTTTCTCTTGCTGAACTTTCCGCTTTCTTCTCTTTCTACAAATCTCTTCGCGTTTTGGAAAGATTGAACATTTTCACACTGTCTCACCTAGGGCTCTTGATATCTATAATAGGCCCCTACTTATTTACTATAATACTTAGCAGTAGCAGCAGTAGTGGTTGTAGCAGTAATAGTGGTAGTAGTTGTTGTTGTTCTTCTTCTTCTTCTTCTTCTTCTTCTTCTACTTCTTCTTCTTCTTCTTCTTCTATTTCTTCTTGTTCTTCTTGTTCTTCTTCTTCTTGTTTGGGGAGACGACCTGAGCTGGAAGAAGCACAGAGGTAAATTATGATGAGCCTTGATGTCTTATTTGGATGGGTTGTAACGTAGCTTCAAGCAGAGTCAACAAGAAATATTCAATGTGCCACTGTGACGCAGGCAAGGAATGTTTGAAGGTCCCTATCATCTCAAGACAATTTCGTTTCATATTGTTTGTGGTAGCATACGGGTTCACTAATTAACTTTCGAATGATAATGGTGAAATAAATGCATCCCATTGAAAGTGGTGAGTTTAAACAGTTAATTCAATGAATCCCACAAAAGGAAATATAGTCCAACAAACGGACAGGAACCGCCTGAGGACGAATAAAGTAGAACCCTAAGCTGTCTCTCGCGCCCCCC
>JAWQUT010000542.1:317023-327136 GCA_033807755.1 Ellobium chinense | reverse complement strand
CCCCCCCCACCCACACACACACACATTTTCAACTGTAATCTAGACTAACTATAAACAGATGGCAATATTTTCTTTGAGTTGCACTATATAAGCTAGGTGTTGTGAATCTGATGCCGTCATTTACTGCGTGGTGCAAGGCTAAGTTCTGTTATAGTATGAAATTCCGTGACGAGAAAAGCTCGATTGTTGAGTCATTACACAAACCAAAGTTCTGGTTACCCTCCTCGCTTGGTGGTGATTCTTTTTTTTTTTGGAAAAATTGTGGTTCTTTGACTTCACTGATACATTTTATCGTCTTCTCAATGTAATAGGTATGGAAATTGTTAGTTTACCGGATAGAAAACCGAGATACAGCCTTATGTTGTTTACGGTGCCATTTGTCTTTGGGAGTTTACTAATAGACAAGGATCTATAGAGTCAACGAGGTTGGATCATGTATCTGGGCTATCTGTTGTTCTCTTCATCTTATTTCCATTTTCTTTATCAAATTCCTTTCTTATGCTAATAGTATTTAAATATCTTCAGAGATCTTTATTCAGGAAGTTTGCCAGGACAGTTTAATAATTTAGATATCTACATCTTGAGTATAACCTCCTTTTACATAGGACAAAAAAATGCGAAAAAGACTGTGCAGATCAAATATACAGTATCTAAATTGCTCATTTGCATCATGCAGCATAATCTTGCAAATTAGACATGCTCAGATGGCTTGTTCACCAGAGTGACTACCCTGGCTTGTGGGGTGTACGGACTTTACATAATTATCTCTACTAATGCATTTTCTACATTACATTAGTGGTTGGAACAATTTTTGGCACAATCATTTTATTGACCATCTCAAACATCAGCTGAACAACATCAAATGAAATCTGACAAGATTGGTATGAAATCATTTGTAGTTTAAGCTTAGAATTCGAATTTAGGATATTGTGGATAAGCATAGAAGAACGAGCTTTTGCATTTCTTTGATAAGATTTTATGAAAATTACTCTGACAGCCATTAGTTGGATGTAGTTTTGTACGCAATGCAACTCTTGCCTATACTCGTTATGGTAGTTGTGATGGGAGTGGGTGGCGTGGAGGGTGGAAGTTTGAACTCTCAAGTAACGAGCGGGAGAAAAATAGAATTATTTTTTTGAGGTGACGTATTCCTCTAACGTGGATACCGACCTTTCATTTCATAATGGTGAGATCTAACTGAAATTATGGCGCCTCGAGAGCAGGGAGAAGACTTGGCCTCACGCTTTACGCCCGCTTGAGCCATCGGAGTTGAGTAAATAATACTGTTACACTATTTGGGAGTATCTAATAGCCTGATCGATACTGGTAGCAAGTGAGGTATCCGGCGCGACGTTTATTGTGATTTCCCAAAAGAGTTAAAAGAAAAAGGAGACTCAAGTAGAGAAATACTGAGGGGCAAAAAGAAGAACTTTGAAGATGAGTTAAGAGCAGATCTCTTAGCCAGGAAACGGCATGGAAGGGAGGAAGGCAGATGTTACAAAGTGGACAGAGGATGAATGGTTGCAAACATAAAGTAACTTCCTTTCTAAAGGTTTAGGCACGAAAATCCCGGGTGGTGTGTAACCAATCTGTGAAAAATTGAACTGACACAACTGGAGCCGCTCTTACAGATGGACAGACATCGAATTTCTCTTCGGAAAACTTAGCCGGAAGTATACAGCCCTGCAAATATCAGACTCTGCTAGGATCAAACCAGGGGCTTTAAATAAGGAACGTGCAGCAGGGAAATATTGTCTATGATTTTGGACAAGTGTCGCGTCTGAAGTAGAATTGTCACTACGGAATTTTCAGAAATTAAATACTGGAAGCAGAGTCTCGAGATGATCAAATTATGATGCCATGATCGCTCATGGATAGAATCACTTCATTATGTGACGTCATGACCTGGGTGAAGATTTGTTTTTCCTGTAATCTTAGTTCATAATGAAATCTATGCACGATTCCCGAATTTGTACCAAATGATGAAAGTAAAAATCAGCGCACCACAGTATGGTTAAATCATAGTTACAACACCAACTACGCCTGTGTCATACGACAATAAAAGACGGCTTTTGTCGGTAATTAACGCAAGCATAAACATCTGCCAGAAACAAGAATATTCGTCGAATTTTCATTTCAGAATAGGGTTATCATTATAACCGCCGTCGATATTATTGGGTTTTTTCCCAAGGCGGAAAAGGGGGGNNGAGGGCCGAAAGCTTCAATAAAGTAACGGCATGTTATGTCAGATGAAATCATATTATTTGTACCAGATTTCTTTATATTAACATGTTTTTGCACTGATCGCAGTATTTTATCCAAGTCCTCAGTGAGTAAATAAGGAATCGAGTAAAGGAAATGGTGAAGCATGACGCCAATTTGTGTCGTAAAGGGTAAAAAGAGCATGACGTGTTTCCACCGGCTACCCATCTAACTAAAAATATGTGTCACCACGTGAACACTACTACTGGGTCACTAGGCCTTTGTAATGAATAGACGAATATTGTTTTATTTATATTTGATTCAGTTAGTTATAATTATGCCATGTGGCTTTTCATAATAAATACATGAAACATAACACCTGAGGAGCCCTATCCCTTTTTCTTTTCCAGGCAGAGACAATGTCAGAGACACACGAGTAATGTTTGCCCTCTTAGTTTGTGTAGACTCACGGTATTGTATACTTTCTACGCGTACACTGTCATTGTAATAGATGTATTAACTGACTTTCGAGGTTTGTTTTAACTTGGATGTGTAGTGTTATTTTGGACATACTAAACTAGGTCATGACTGCATCGTCGTTGACTTTTATTGAAAGATATTTTCTTTTAAAAAGAGCTGCAGTAAGTTATTTTTAAATTGTCTAAGTCAGCTGGTGAAATTTTTTCCTTTGAAATATGAGAGGATGTCATGGATTAGTTTATTAGATATGACGCGTTCTGTGTACCTCACCAGAAGTAATTACTGATAAAAAAACAACAACTACTTTGGCACTGAAATGAATCAGTCCAGTGCAATGAGAAATTTGGAGGGATATGCAAAGGCATTATAAACGGGATTATTAAAGACCTGTTTATTCTATTTCTTTTTTTATTTTGTCAAGATTTCACTACAAACTGTTAAAAGCTTTTTTTCCTCATGTTATTTTCATCACGTGTATCACTGTTGTCCCCAGCATCATCATCTTACCAGTGCAACATCATCACTTTGCCCCTTAATATTATACTGATCAACATTATATGATTTGTTATGGTTGTATTCAGTGTTATGAAAAATGTATTGTATTTGTATGTTATGCTTAAACAGACAAATAAAGTTGAGTTAAACAAACAAAAAAAATCTAACTAAAAATGTGAAACACTGTAGGTTTTATATGCTTATGGCGTGGTATTGTTTATTTGCCAAAGTCTTGTAACATTTTGTATTTCTTTACATGGTCATGCCCTTTGCTTTTTGAACCTTGGAGCAGCCCGGCGAGAGACAGTGATGGAAGCTGTCAGCAACTGATAAAAATCAATTTATTCATAATCGCCTTGGACTAATGTATAACTGGAGATCAAGTGAGCGAGGGATTTTATTGTGACCATTCGGCGTCAGTATCACCGTAATCAGGTCCCCTTCCTCTTTAGGCGTTCTAAAGCGGAGGGAGGTTAATCACTGGGACGAGTTTGCTGAAAATGTTTTTGCGAGCAAATACAAGCGAAGAATTTCATTTACATAGACGTAACCGATTCTGCATGATTGAGTCACGTGGGAGGTTGTCCTAAAGGTAACATAGCCGTGTAGAACTGCCTGTTCTTGAGACAAGAGAGTATTTCAAGATGTCCGGAAGTGGAAAAGAAATGATGAGCTAAAAATGGGACAAAAAAATGTTAGTCCTATTGGGCTGCGAGGGAGAACGGTGAACTACTCGAAACCTCCTTGCCAAGGGTGTTTGTAAATACTGAGTCTTATATGAAAACAGGTATGAAGTGCTCGATATCGATATCTTCCCAGCACTAGCTAGTGATCACAAGTGTCACATGATTATTAGTAACCTGGAGAACAGTCGATTGCAGACACAAATTTCTGGATATTTGTGCTCTGGAAATTAGTGAGGATCGAAATGCTACTCAATAACATGCAGGAGTGAGTCCGTCTACAAGGACTATTTTCTTGTAGTAGCGCTTTCTTCATACCAGAGGAAGATCTTGAGCTAGATACTGTAACACAACAGAAATCTCAGTATTCCCATAGTCAAATGGTGGTTTCAGCGTCGGGGTATCATTAAAGACTAGACCAGTAAGATTTAAGCCCCACCAATCTAGAAAAAAAAAGGAAATGCAGAAAAGCTCAACCTACAATAAATAATACAACCAACCCACAAGCTTTCGGCAGATAATTAGCGGTTTTCATTTTCAGTTCGGACGAGGCATGTTTCAGCCCTAACTATTCCCTCTCCATATGAAAACTAACAATCCGCTCAGTGCCCTGTCATCTGGAAGCAGCAATGGCTAGATATCTGCAAAACTCTCCATCCTGTGTGTGGCTGAAACTTTGCAGCCCATAAGTCATTCTAGTATGTGGGTTTGCCCGGGGGTACAATGAAATTTTCATATAATTCGTTTTTCAAACATGGCCATGCTGTCCTCATACGCAGAGAGAGAGAGAGAGAGAGAGAGAGAGAGAGAGAGAGAGAGAGAGACACAGAGAGACAGAGAGACAGAGAGAAAGAGAGAGAGACAGAGAGAAAGAGGAAGAGAGTAAAAGAGAGAGGGAGACAGAGAGACACAGAGAGAGAGAGAGAGAGAGAGATAAATGAAGAGAAAACGAAAGGAAAATATTGATTGGAAAATAAAGCTCGGAAAGAAATAGAATGGCTTTTCCAGCCATGCCGATACCTTTAAATTTCGATTTTGTTGCGAGCTGTGTAAGCATCGTTCGTAGAATAATTAGTCCTGTACACCTGTGGTAGGTAGTCCTGCAGGTCCCAACGAGGCATGTTTGTAATGGACAGCCGGCCTCTCAGTAATAACAGATCATGAAGAAGAAGCAATGGATGCCCCGGGGGCAACTACGCGGTGAGTAATTTCTCGTGACGGAATGTGTATGAGAAAGTCGAGAGACAGTAGTGGAAGTGGTTTGCAAGTGGTTTTGTGTCCGGTGGCTAAACATGGGGGAGGATATGGGGAAGGATGAATTGATGTCTTCGCGTTTGGGGCCATTATGTGATAACAGTTCATTACCAAGATCGTTCTGCTCTGGAAATGTCGCAGCAGCTGGGGGCACTCATACGTAACTAAACGGTCCTGGGGAGGGGGGGGGCGGGGAGGACGCCGGGAAGGTTGTATACAATTGTTGTAGTTTATAATAATATGTCATAAGCAGAGGAACACAAGTGTTCACTGCATGATTGACGAGACGGATTACTATACTGACTGACTGACTGATTGCGTGCTTGCCTGCATGATTGATTAATTCATTGAGTGAATGATTGATTGATTGATTGATTGATTGATTGATTGATTGATTGATTGATTGATTGATTGAGTGACTGACTGACTAACTCACTGACTGATTGACTTATTGACTGACTAGCTGATGTAGGGATAGGCACACGGACATTATCTCATTGTAGTGAGAAATAGCTTTTGTCTTTAGGCAGGCAGATAAATTAATAACCAAGAGGGAAGCGTGATAATTAAAGGGACGGGCGGTGAGATATACATAAAGAATTCATGTCATTTTGTGTTTGGAGGTTTTCCAGTGACATGTTGCAGAAACTCAGCTAAGTCGCAGTTTCAAACACACTTATGCCGAGCACGTTTTTCATTTACCCTTTATAACAGCCTCGGGTCATTGGAGACCTGGACTGCCCTCACCACGACCTGCCTACTTAAGTACTTACAGAACTATGAACTCTTAACGCCGACATACCGTGAGCAAATCGCCTCAGCGAGTCTGGGCAAACATACCGGAATGGGATTTAGCGATTGCAAGGGATGCCATGGTCAAAGAAGCTACAGGGGCGATCAATGCAAGCTGGAAAAAAGCATAGCTGCATTTGTTGCGTCCTTTACCATAAATACGAGGGACATTATGCCACTACCACAAACCGGCTGTTGATTATACAGACATACAACACACAGACTGAATGAGACAAGCCCAAAGGCAGGCAGGCAGTCTGGCAGGCAGGTAGGCAGGCAGGCTGGCAGGCAGGTAGGCAGGCAGGGCAGGCAGGCAGGCAGGCAGTCAAGCAGGCAGGCAGGCACTCACTCACTCACTCACTCACTCACTCACTCACTCACTCACTCACTCACTCACTCAGCACTCACTCACTCACTCACTCACTCACTCACTCACTCATTCACTCACTCACTCACTTACAGTCCATAGCAAATTAATATTTACTCTCTGTCACGCACGCTAACCATTATATGCTATGTCCATTAATCAAATCTCATCAAAAATGCGTGGTACTGTAGAAACGGAAAATGTCCTTTGAATGGCTGAACAAGCAAGAAGAAAAAGTTGATATTATGATTACCCAGAAAAGCATTCCCTGTATAGAGGTAACCTTGTGGCGCGTTTACTGAACTCTGCATCAGCTTGAACTTTTATCTTATTTTCAGTGTATATTTTTGGGTATGTGGCTTCTTGTAGCCACCAACTTGGTACAATATTTGAGCAGATTTTTATTGGGCGTGTCCAAATTAAGCAAAATAGAATCAAACAAGGTACAGAGTGTGCTGAGTGCGGATTCTTTCTCTTTTCATGGTATGAACCCTCTGTGTACAAAACGGCACGGCCATTACCTAATTTGCAGGTACACATTCAACAAGTGATTCATTTCGAAAGAAAAAAAAGACTGGAGTCTAAAGATGGTACCTCACAGAGAAGGGGGGGGNGGGGGGGGAATGAATGTGTTCTGTGATGTCATACAGGAAGAAACGGATGGGTTGAGCGACGTGGCAAAGACATTTCACCCTCTTTGTCTTAGAGGTACGATAAGGGAATCGTCGGTAGAAAATATTGTGCTTTCACATTAATTTTATTGATTGTTTCCATTACCCACTCTCTTTATTATTTAGACAATAATAGTTTGCATGTGACTTGGATTTGTTCTTAAATTATTGTTTTTGTGGAAATGACATTGTGCATAGCCTAAAAAAATTCGTTGGTTTGGTGATAATGAAGTCCGAAATGTTTAATTATGAAATACAGGAAGCATATTCAAAACTGCTCCCGTAACTTCGGCAATGTGTAACGCCCATTAAATGTCTACGTGAACATGGCTCATCAGATGTCGTTTCGTGGACAATCTGAGTCGTCGTTGCTCTGGCACATCATAAGGTGGGTAGAAAGAAACATGATGACTAGAGTAGGTAAGTGTTCATGAAATGCTTTGAAAGAACGTTAAAATTGGCAGCATCCGGGCAACGGTCACTCGCTATGTGTCATCTCAGATGTTACTTCCTACAAAAATTTTATCTAAGTCTACCCTATCCTGCCCTTTAGTCAAGCTGTAGCTGTTGCCCCGGTGTAACAGGCCAGATATATCCCAGGCCAGAAAATAGCCGTTTTAATTGGGGCCATAACAATGCACGGTGATATTTCACTGTAAAGTTGTTTTTGATGATGATAACGCGCCGTTACACATCTTAATAGAGGATCTGTAATGAATGTTCATTAAAAAAAATGAACTTTTAATTGTGAAAAGGACCCTGAAGTGGCTCTCATCCTGTTTGAGACATATCAATCACAATTGAACTCAGTGAACCACACAGTTCCAAAGAGCGGACAATTATCGATAAAATTTTAGATCACACAAACACTGTGACATTTCAAATACGTTTTATTTCCAATGTTTAACTGAGCTGAAACTGGAACGTGAAGAGAACGATGACAAGTGATAAGAAAGACAGACTGAATTTTCATTTAAAATCTAGACAGAGGGAAACTCCGAGGCAGTGAAAATAGTTGCAAAAGAAACATTGTCACATATTCATATGCCTAGAGGTTTCCCCGGCTTCCAATCAACGTATTCGTGAACAGGTGAAAGGTCAAATTTATGTAATGTGTGACATACCAAAAAATTATTACATACTTTTATGTCATCGGAAATAGGCTCTGTTTACTTGATAAAAAGTGATACTTTATTTCGCATAGTCACGTCTGAATTCCAAAACGTACGACAATTCAGTGCAATTGCTTTCGGCCGGAAAAATAGGTGGTGGCGTGGAGCGCACGTCATGATCGATTTGGAAGTTTAGTTTTAAGATATTCCCTAATAATTAGACCTTAGAGATCCGCTCACAATAATGACGTCATCGCGTTGAATTCACATCTGGGGATTGTAAGCCTAGTCTAGACCTATTTTCCACCATAGAAAATATAGGCTGCATTAGTACTTCCGAATAGCAGTTTATTCTACCTCGACATCTGTCTTTTGCCACTTTTACCATGAATGAATTCTGTGTCAACCACAGTGATGATAAGTCGTCAAAGGTTAACTAGCCAGTGAATCTCGTGGGTACTTTGAAAGGCTTATTAGGCTAAAATATAAACTTTGTACGCGGAACAAACATTGCTGGAAAACTGAAAAGCTCGCTCTATCTTTACAAATAAGAACAGGAAGTGAGCGAACATGCATAGCTTGTCACAACCCTATGTTTGGATGTGTTTGAGACCGGAAGGGAGGTGGAAAAGAGATGCCGAACACAGCAAGATCCTGTACTTTAGATCTAAATATAGAGCTGTTTCAAACATGGAAACTACCGGTTAAGGTTATTGAAAGCTGCCAATGGGAAGACCTTGACTAGTCAGTTTATATCTCTGCATCTAGACCTAGCCCTTGACTCATGCAGTCATAGCCATGGCATGATTAAATTAGATCTGTCTTGACTACTGGATTAATGAGATCAACGTATCGAAAGGTTTGTTTCTAAACATTGCCAGGTGAATCTGAAGTGCTTTTCTGAGATTTAGATATACTAGATCAGGATGTGACAAATTACTGTGTGAAAAGTTTTCTAGTCTATATGAAAATCTAGATCTACAAGGTCGTAATGCTGAGTGCTGCCGAATTTTCCCTGAAATTTTTATTATTAGGTGGAATGCCAGCAGAGATTAGTCTAGATCTAACCCTAGTTTAGAAATAGTTTTGCGAATTTGGGCATGGATACTATGGTCAGGGTGTTCCCTCTTCTTCAACAACAACAACAACAACAACAACAACAACAACAACAATAGCAACAGAATTGAAACGCCTTGTCAACATTCCAAAATGTTAAACTTTCACAGGAAAAAAAAACCGGGGTCCACTAGATCCGCCCCTGATGCATTTTTTCCCTATGAATTGTTTGGAAATTTAACTTTTTAATAACCGTCAATGTTTCTTTGATATTTTCTTTGATATTCTTTGTTTAAGAGTCCTACTTTGAATTTGAAGGCTACTGAAAATGACATGTCTCCGAAATAAATCGTCAAATCTCATGGGCAAGATTTTTTTTCCTCACTATAAAAACGTTGTTCGAATCACTTTCTTTGAAATTACATACTTGTGTAGCAATGTATTAAGGAAATGAATTATGTTTTGTTCATTCGCAACATGAGTGAACATTAATTCTTATTTTGCCCCTTTTTAGATTAGTTTCCCCACCCCTTCCCTCAAAAAAATGTTTGAATAAATGAACAAATAAGTGCTGGTCATCCCTGTGTTACGGAGTGCAATCTCTCGTTTCCCCCTTTCTCCTCTCTCTTTCTCACTCTCTCTCTTTTTTTCTCTGTCACTTTCTCGCTGCCTACTTTTTAAATCTTCTCTCCCTTGTCTCTTTCTCTTTATCCTGTTTTCCTATTTTCTTTTTCCCTTGGGGTCCCCCTGACCCCCCCCCCCCCCCCNCCCCCCCCCCCCACCTCCTCATCCTCATTGCGGGACCTGGGCTGGTGCCAGTTACGGCCCTGCTCTCACTGGTCAAATACGTCTCCATCACTGCGGTGGAGGCGATAGCGGTCAAAAAGGCTGCGCGTTGTGACGGCCACGAAAGTTGCGAATAGCGTTAAAATGGATCAGTAACATGTTTCAAAGTTTACAGAAAGTTAAAAACTGTCAAGACTATGAAAACGTTTAAGTCG
>JAWQUT010000542.1:304717-316979 GCA_033807755.1 Ellobium chinense | reverse complement strand
CTCCTCTTAACCCCCTCCCCATCCCCCAGAAACAACAACAACAAAAAAAATCACCATTTGGTTGGGAGTTTGAAATTTTGACGTAACTTGCAGATCGCTCCCTCTCAAAAACTCAAAATATGTAGATTTTATGTATGGAGTATCTGCCCAAAGATATGGAGCAAAAAGAAAAACTCCTACTGTGCACGTCACTACGATGTGAGCACTTTTTATCCCAAAGCATGTCTGGGATGGTAATCTGCGAAGCTATTGCCAATATCATAAGCAGGCAAGAAAACAAGACCTAAGAGTTTGTGCAGCTAACTTCCAATCTCGGATTCTATATTCTGAAAGTGATCGATGCTTTGGATCTTCCTGTGCCAACTTTGACCAGGATAAAGTCGGCAACATTGGTTGTTAGTGTTAACGAATTATAGATATTTTTGCACAATCATTTTTATCTTACTACTCATTAGCCTAGGCCAGGGGAATCCCCGCCGCACAGAAAATACTTACAAAAACAAACGATGTCCACTAACGTCAGGGGCAAAGGCTGATTTTCTCAACAAGGTAATCATAGTTGAACATGATTATCATTATAGTCACGCATGCGGTATTAGTCGAAAGTGCTATAATACCTGTTCGTAGAGTCACATTAAATGTTCACAGTATGATACTGTAACGCAGAGTATGGACTTTAAAAATCCGTAGGCATCATCACAATTCCTGAAAAGCCACAACAAAAGTTTGAGTAGTCTAGTTAGAAACAGGTTGGCTAAAAAGGCACAAAAAAGTAGAGATTAGTTACAGGGCCAAGATCGCATAAAAATACATGTATATTATCACTCACCAAGGTGTAATGGCTTCAAAATTGTAGAATTTAGGTCTAGTTAGGCTAGGCCTAGCAGGCCTAAGCCCTAGGCTAATAAACTATACATTGGGAACAAGACCCTGCAGGAAGAACCCATCCAGATAGTAGGGGAGTGACAATATGTCAAGCTTTAAAAAGAATGACCTTTGGTTGCTTGGGTAGCAGACTGGCTACCATCTTTGGACAAACCGCTCTGTGCTCAGCGACCCCCTCCCCTATTTCCACCTCTAGCGATATATCCAGGACTAAACCAAAAGGAAACTAATGTTATTGAAAACGTAATTTTCAGACCCAGTCTACACCATGAAGCGAGCCCACTTTTTTTTGCAAATGGTAGGCCTATGTGGGTGGTGCCATCGTCAAACCTTGCCGGTTTTGAGAACCGGGGGTCAACTGAATTACTTTTCCAAGCCATTTTGTCATTCATATTATATCCCAAGAAGAATTTATGTTTATTTAATAAGTTTGTTGGTATGTTTCCTTAGATCAGAAACCTCCCGTCAAACAAAAAATAAATGTACTCCAAGGTGCTTTCCCCAACCAAAGATTTTGGGAACCAGCTACATTGCACTATGAAATAAGCAACCTGGCAACATCAGCACTGGGCTTGTGAATGGAGGTATGTGTGTGACGAGACTGTTCATGTGGCTTTCTGTAAGTGTGGATTCATTTCTAAACTGAGCGAATAATAAAAGTGGTCATAAACTTGTGACTGAAGGCATGTCACTTGTCAGCAACAGTATTAATTACTGTCGAATAAAGAGGCCCTTGATAATAATGAATCTCACTAAATACTATAAAATAGTGTCTCTTTTTAGCAGTTTGTTCCACATCACATTAAACCGCAATAGGTGAAAATACCACAAATCAAGTGGAGATCTTCATTAGCAGCACTTCTTAACCAGCCGGTGAAATCTTGTTTTCGTTGAGGTTTTTTGTGAGGCCACTCCACATTTGGCTGTAGGGATGTCCAGGTTCTTCTTTATCCCTTTAAACAGTGAATAGAGCAGAGAAAATTTGAGGGGTATCAGGTTCTGAACGTGGGTCAAAGTAAGAATGAACCTGACAAAGAGCAAATAGTCTACTGTTCTTGTTAACTTGCCGCGAAGGCCAAGGTCGACCAACGGCATTTTCGGCTGGTAATCAGTGATTATTTGATTATATGAACCCCTCGCCTCTGACTAACGTCACAAGTCTGCGTATGCCATGAAGTTTTCAGTGGATGCATTCGCATGTGACGTTAAATTTCTATATTAGTGGGTCATAACATACATTAATTAAACACGTTTATGAACCCGGAAATAGTCCTTGTTTATATGACGAAAGCCAGTGTGATAGACCATATCAGCAATCATATTCCTCTCACGATGGAACGTAGAAAAAAGAAGTAATCATTATTGGAATTGATGCTTACAATGCCCGGATGACCGACATTTATAATGACTGAGGGTGGCCTACAGGGCTCTTTTGGTAAATGTACTCTTTCTGGTTGAGAGTACCGACGCTTTACATTCTGGTCTCATCATGAGCATGGTAAGTGCAGCTTGCCGTGACGACAGGTGTGTTAATGAATGCGATAAAACTTCAGATAGAAGAGATCACGCTTCAAAGAATACCTCAGGAAAAATAATCAATGATATTCTGGCTGATGAAATCCGGAGTAAGCAGCAAATAATTATTTAATTTAGATCATGAACATAGCTACCTCAAAGCATTTCAATTTTCACCCACAATGTTTCTTTGAACACAGAAGAAACGTAGTGTGGGTCGTCTCCTGCCTATGGTTATATAAAATGTGTATCTGTGCATTTTTGATACTGTGGTAGGACAAGTGAGGAAGTCACATGCAAAACTTGCTAAGACAATTGGGATTGGCTGGTGACCCAGCAGGATGTGATCGTGTTTTCCAAGAAAAGATTTTGCAAGTGTTGGCTTTTTTCCATCCAAGAGATATGCTGACGTTTGATTGCCAAAATGTCAACAGTGATGAAGGAAACACCTGACAGGAAAGCCAAGGGCAATTAATTTTGATGACAGCAGATATTGCAAGGGACCGCCTCAAGTATCAGCAGGAAACCTGACTGGATTTGGCCAAACAATGGAGATAATAATGACGAAATTCAATACACTCCGGAAAGTCGCTGAATTATACATCTGTGTTTTTGTGAGGTGTCTGTCTGATTGGCGGGATGAGTTACAAGTAGATTTATAGTGCACACCGCTGTGTTACGCCGTGGCGGCCAGAGGGATCGACGTGAGACAAGTGCAGTGCCCCAAAATCCTGTCAGACTGTTATCTTTTACACGATTATTTTGTCATATTTCGTTCCTTCAGCACAATTTAGTTATGCTAACTCATAAGCCTGACATTAGGATGCTTAGCCGTGCCACAAAGTACGGAAGTTATTATATTTTATTACATTTATTGTCGGTTGAATTACAATGCAGCCGGCAGAAGTTGTTCCTGTAAAAATGTCATTATGTGCCTATCTAATTAGAGCATCCTTCTTGAGGCGGCGGTGTGGCATGACACCATTTCCTTGTGACGTCAACGAAGCAACTTTGCATCATGTTGACACATAATAATAATCAAGGAATGATTATAAATTTAGCACTTTTATTAGTATAAATCCGACGGGTCAACGAATCTTAATGACAATTTCTGGAAAGTAAGTAACAGTTTTAACAATCGAATCAGGGTTACATGAATAATGGATTTGCTATCTTTGACAGTTTTAGGAGCACAGACAGACAGTTGCCATGGGTAAGATCTGTTAATCCACTTCAACTGTAAGTATTATAATAACACAGACATTAAACCATTCCTCTCAGCATGTCAGCATATCAGCATGTAGCGTCTGCAAAGATGAAAATTAATGTGTTAGAAATAATAGGGTTTCTCAAATACTGCCAAGGATCTTGTTCAACGCACATGCTACAAGTGGGGTACTCGAGGGCTTAAGCTGCACCACGATAACGCAAGTGCTCACAAAGCACAAGTGACTTTGAAGTATTTGGAAAGAGAAAACGTAAAATCTCTCCCACTCCCGCCTTTCTCACCGGGCCTAGCTCCTTGTGAAATTTTCTTATTCCCGTCAGTCAAAGATCAAATGAGAGTATTGAGGGAAGCGATTCAGTGACAACGAAGAAGCGCTTTGTAAGTTCAACAAAATAATCGAAGGGATACCTGCAGAGGAGTGGAGCCATTCCTGTGTCTCTTGATTTAGGAGGATGCAGTCGTGCATCAATGCTAATGGAGAGTACTTCGAGAAGTTGTAAAAGTTTCAGCTCTCTAGGACCAGTAGAACATGGTCTAAATAAATTTCACTCCTGAATAATTCCACATCTCTAAATGGACAATATTTGTTGATCGCCCACACGCCCCATGTCAGGCTAAGTTTATGTGGAACGCGCACATAATTCAGTTCAGTGCCTTATTTGAAAAACGCATTCATTTTGTACGAAAGTATGAAAGTTTAACAGGGCCCCATGGTTGCCGTTTACTATTGTGGGTATGGTAAATACAATCATTACTTTACCGCTGTGGCACTGGATGCCACAGCAATTCCAAATTACGGACATCAACGTTTTAAAAATAACATAAAAGAAAATATCAAAGGAGAATTTGTCTGACAAGAGTCAGCCATATGCAGCAAAAATTAATTTTGTAGGTAATTAATCCGGCTCCTTCGGAACTTCCCGATTTTTCGTAACACATGTCATTTCATGACGTCCTTTGTTCCCTATAGAAGACGTATGGTTTTTCTGATATCGTGGTAAAAATTGCATTGCAGCAAAATAGCTGACTGAAATTTTGTCTAAAGCGAACCTTAGAACAATGTTGATCATACTCTGGAAAGTCAGGGTAGATTTAAAAGCACTTTGAAGAGTGTGGTGACAAGTCAGTGGAGAGAATTGCCTGTCCCGGATGTGAAGTTCTGAGTTTAAAATAATACTGGTTGCTCTATATTTCACTCTGGGTCATTATAGAGCATATTTCAGGTGTCCATTCTTCAGCTGTCGGCTGAATGTCCAAGCCTGGTGTCACAAATGGCCATCATCGCACCGTATGAGAGTTATGGGCGTAAACCCGGAACATACCAGCCCGCACTATTTGTACACACACAATGTTGACAAGCCAGTGATGTCCAGCGTCAATGACGTTGTAGCTGTTCCTGTGATATCTTGAATCTTTCGGAAACATAGCAGCGATCACAAAGATCACACAGGTTAGCTGCCTTTAAAAGCTGCACAGTTAAATCCATTGCGAAAGTCAGTGTTCGTGAAAAGTATACGACTGCAAGCACAAAAACAAAAACAAAATGGAAAAATTAAGGCGCCACATTGTCTTCTTTTCAGAAATTTGACAAACTTTAAGACCACGATATGTTCCAAGCGAACACTGTGTGGTTTTCTGCTTCCGTAAGATTTCATTGTCAGGAATACGGCAGATTAGGTATGAGGATGCCAGTGTTGCCGTCTTTTGAAAAAAAAGGCACATATGCAATAGAAACTAAAAATCAGAAAATTGGTCATAGGAAGGGGGAAAAGAGGTCGGATTTGAATTTCAAAGGCTTAGATAATGCAAATACTTTTGAAGATTCAGAGTAGGTAGGGTCTTGCCACTCAAGTATAGACTGTGTGGTTGTTATTTGG
Organism: Ellobium chinense; assembly: GCA_033807755.1. Lineage (NCBI taxonomy): Eukaryota > Metazoa > Mollusca > Gastropoda > Ellobiida > Ellobiidae > Ellobium > Ellobium chinense. The sequence continues at coordinate 311,474 of JAWQUT010000542.1, read as the reverse complement.
TGGTTTACTATGTGAAAAGGCCTAAAATGTTAGGTAGTTCTCAAAATTCTATTGGTCTTGAGGCATTTTTCTGTGTGTCAAAATCTGGAGGAAGAGTTAAACATTATATGTGGACAATATTTTGGCATGAAATAATGACCGGTTTAAAAGCCTCATTAGCCAATAATGGGAAAAACATTGTTGTCCTCATATCCCTAAAGAAGTAAGGCTGCTACCATTCATTCACTGTTATTTTTTTCTATTACCATGCACTAGCAGCCTCCTTTCCCTCAAAATTAAGAGAAAATTGCATCGTCTTCTGCGTGTTTTCACTGACTTTATGAGTCCGATGGGCCATAGTAAAGTCACTATTAATTTGGTAGAAGCAGTCGGAAGTAGAGATTACGAACAAGACGGCAAGGGCATTAAAGGTGTTCTCGCGCGTCCCATAGTTTGCAATGTCTTAATTTCTTAAACTGTAACCCTTGCATAACAAAGGAGTCTTAAATATTGTCGTCTAAGCTCCCGCCGAAGGCCAGTAATATTTGGATTGGCACCGTTCAGTGAGCCGTAATTTCTCTAGGCTCGATGACCGAATGGCTGTGCGTGTTGCTGTCTGACACAAGCTGAACTCCGCCAGCGAGTTCGATTCCGCCAGGAGTAACTTATTGGTTTCTTTTTTTCCCTCTTTTCTCTTTACTCTGACAACATTTAACACATTTATTCTTCTTTGTTAGTGCAACTTATTCCAACACAGACCTACAGCATAAAATTTCTCTTTAAATGAAGTGTACTGGCATTGAAATAATACTAACGAAGTAGAATTCTATTAAGCCTGAATGTATTCGTAAAATACTCACGCTACGCCGCTGAGCGTGAATAGCTTTGTCTGGAATGCCGCCTAGTGGTTTCGACGATTCATATGATTTGCAGCACTGCCGGTCCTTTCTTGCTGGCTACCCCTAATTAGCTACAGCACTGATCTATCACTTGGACCCTTCGGTCGACGGTCGTTCATAAATATGTATAATAAACAAAAATGATTTCTTCGATTTTGGTCATCAGTACACCACAGATTCTGGCCAGTTTTCTGCCAGTCATCTACGTGCTGGACAATTCCACGCACTCCTGCAGATGTGGAAAGACTTCAGCGTGATTGTTGTGATTGTTAAAAAAATATAACGAAAAGAGAAGAAGTAAGCATGACATCGCAGTAAAATTGTCAAGTTTAAGGAAAATTGCTGCTGCTTGGTGGGAGAGAGGGGTAGGAGGTGGGAGAGAGGGGTGGAGATTGTAATGATTTGTAATGATCATTTCACTCCTCCAAGACTTCTCCTAGCCTGACATGCTAAGAGATCTAATTTTATTAGATGTTTGGCAACTCGAAAACATGTGTCCCTTTTCCGGGATAAACGTCGTCTGTCATGGCTACTGATTTCAAATTTGGGGTGAGCGTATAAAAGGGTACATCGGCCATCATGACAGCCTCTGACTTTTACCATCTGATATCAAAGAATCTAAAAAGAAAAAAATTCAAAAACAATTTCGGTCCTTCCAGGAAATCAAAAAAAAAAAAAGGGGGGGGGGGGGCAAAAACTTGGCCTGACGTTACAAAAATTTCCAACCGATGCCCATGCAACCGTGGCAAACACAATGTTTAGCTTTATTATCAGGATCTGGCCCGTTTGTCGACTTGCCAACATGATCACGATTTAACTGAGATGTCCACAGCAAGAACAAGATTTATTATTTAGAATTAAATAAGTAGTCTGTTTTACAATAAGAGAATGTCTTTATCATTTGAAACAATCATATCAGCATGAAAATTTAATCCGCCTTCACAAACCGAAATGCTCTTCCTGTGAAAGGCTGAAATGACCAGAATCGTAATAATTTTTGTCAAATTTCAATCATACATTATCATGCAACTGCCAACTGAACTGGGCAATCCCGCACATGGCCTAGTTTTCTAATACTTAAATCTACAGAACGCATTAAGGTGTGCTGATCTACATACTATTGTACCAGAGTAAATAAGAAACTGAAAATGTTTTCCTCATAACCATTATTCTAGTCACAAACGCGCTTCCATCTTCAGGAAATGGCGACTGGGAAAAAGTCTGAAGGAGCTTTTGTGTATGAATATATGCCTGACTATACTTAAACAGTATTTTGTAAATGCAGAGCACACATTGTGTACAAGGATGAACTTCTCTGTACATAATGTACAAAATCTCACTGATTGAGCATTTTGTATTGTCGAATAAAATACTGTCCCTGACGTAAATTTACCCCAAAAAAGACCTAAATATCATATATCATCAAGATAAGCGTTTATCATATAATTTTGCACCTGTTCACCCAACTGTTGGTTTGTCAGTGTAAAATTTCAATTATATTCAATGAAATGAATGCTAAAATACTTGTATTTCTAATCTTACTGATCTGAAGGCAATTTTCAAAATGCTCAGTGGAAATTATTGGTACCAATTATATTGTTGACTTTCATTTCATATTGCTCAGCTAGTATGCCGACCATCCAGCTTAAGAAAATGGCGTCATACCAAGCGTAAGCATATTGTTGCTGCGCGTTTCTACGCACCCTTTAGATGTTTGATAAAAGTGTAGCAACTTTTGCGTAGATCGGAAAAGAGAGCTCGGCAAAACTACAGCCATCAGCTACAGTTTCAAATTTATTAGCGGAACTTTTTCATCAACGATCTTTGTCGGAGAAGAATGTGGCAAGAATCTAATTCTAATGAATGAAGCAAAGATATAAATATAGCAAACACCACTCGCATGTCCGCGCAATATTTTGTAGCTCTTCCGCATCAGTCTCAGCCATCTTGGCTTGCTTAGAGACTGATACCTCTTTTGCTTTAGACCGCTTCCTTTCGAGCACCCGCAAGGACCTAACAAACGTAATCCGGCTCAACGAGGTCGTCCAGTGTGGTCTTGCCGTTTTTTTTCGTTAAAGTCATTAAAGCGTCATGGGCAACTTTGGTACAAAAATACTGCTTTGTTCCTTTCTTTTTTTTTAATTTCCAACTCCACTCTCTTCCCTTACTACCTCTAGACTACAACTTTTGAGCATTTCAGTTTGTTTTTTTAAATTAAATTATCAAACGGCAAGGTGAGGTTGTAAATTAACATAGGCAGATAGTATTTTTTAATATTGCCTGAATCTATACCAAAGTTGATTGTCAATCTTTGAGAAGAGATAACAGCACTGAACTTAGTAGGGCTCCTCCTGAATGGTGGGGTTCGGGGGATTGCAGAGTTACAACAGGATAACAACTACCAAATATTCTAGAATGAACAATGTTTAAGAAAACACAGTGTTAAATCTCACTGAGTCTCTCAATGGACGCTTCGGTTTTAAACCTCGTTTGGGATCAGTCCATTCCACAAAATTACTGACGAAGTTCCAGACATGTATCCACAACAGTCTCATATATCGCACACCACATCGGTACACACCAACATCATATATCGCACACCACACCAATACATTCTCACCAATCTCATATATCGCACACCACACCAGTACATTCTCACCAACCTCATATATCGCACACCACACCAGTACATTCTCACCAACCTCATATATCGCACACCACACCAGTACATCCTCACCAACCTCATATATCGCACACCATACGTACCAGTGCATTCTCACCAACCTCATATATCGCACACCACACCAGTACATTCTCACCAACCTCATATATCGCACACCACACCGGTACATGCACACCAACCTCATATATCGCACACCACACCAGTACATTCTCACCAACCTCATATATCGCACACCACACCAGTACATTCTCACCAACCTCATACTCGTAAATCACACGTGTACATCCACAGAAGCCTCATGTACCGTAATCTACGCTGGCCTCGTGTATCGTAAACTACACGTGTATATCCACACCAGCCTCATGTATCGTAATACACACCAGTCTATTCGTACCAGCCTGATGTATCGTAACCCATACTATTATCCATACCAGCCTCTTAAACTTGCTTGACTTATTGTACCTGATCGATCTGGCTTCATGTCTTCATTTTCATTCTTACACAGTCATCATACAAATTCAGATCTAATATATCCTTGTTTGCGTATTAATTGTTTGTCTTGGTCTGAAATCGTGTCTAGAATATTTAGGTAGGTATGAAATTAAAATGATGTATCTCATAGAATATTATTTTCATGGTGACATGTCACCAAGGAGGCTTAAAAGGTTACACATTTTTGCCTGCAACCTTGTAGAACTGTTGGATCTGGAAACGAACTAAGATGCTTATGTTTCAGTGCACATGAAATAAAAACGGCATATCTCTTTTTGACAAATATAATGTTATAACTGCGTGTGATGTCCTCACTGAGACGTAGAGCTCACAGTCTTACAAATAAAGGTTGGGTTTAGTTAGGAACTGAAGATCACATTTTGATGTTTGGCAGATTAAAATGATTCATCCTTTAAACGTCCCTTTTACAAACGTAATCTCATTCGGCCACATTGAATGTAAATGACACATTGAGCCAGCAGGCTAATGAAATAAGAGAAACAAACCTATTATAATTTTAAATAAATTTATACTAACCCACCCCTAACAAATGACTATATCAAATCAAATAGAAGCAACGCCTTTTACACCATACGCAAGAACTGAACGGTATAGTGAATCATTCGTACCTTCAACATCAAGGAAACTTTGGAGTAATAATGTCTACAGTACTTTGTGAATGTATGTTCATTTGTTAGGCGGATGATAGAAGGGGATGGTGTGTGTGTGTGTGTGTGTGTGTGTGTGTGTGTGTGTGTGTGTGTGTGTGTGAATGTATGTCGTATCTCTACGAAATCATGTGTATGATAGTAAGTCATAATGAGATGTTTTTCACTTGTTCAGTGTAAGTTTCTAACATGATCATAAAAGGTCATATTATCTTATCTTATCTTATCTTATCTTATAACTTTGTAAAAATATTAATTTTGCTAGTGTGTATTTGTTTCGTTCGTTGCTTGATTGGTTGGTTTGCTGATTGATTGACTGGCTGGCTGAATGGCTAGCTAGCTGGTTGGTTGGTTGGTTGCTTGCTTGCTTGCTTGGTTCCCCACTTCACCCAAATCCTCCTCTGCACACCCAGCATATTCACGCGTCATCTCATTTAGTCCTTGAGTATAAAATCTTCTAGATGTCCTAATTATCGCAGCTGTCATTTTTTTTTTTACATTATTAAGAAGCACTACTTTTGACTTTCTCCACTTCACTATCCTTGTTTTCTTATTGTTATGATTATATCTTATTGTGTGGTTAACGAACCGGTTGACGTGGAGCAGGTGCCAGTTTACCCTTTCCGATTTCACTCTCTTACAATGTCTCCATCAGTGAACATATCTCCAGTTCCCCTTCTCCAGTTCCTGACAACACACCAAGTCTCTTCAATGTTTATGACCCTGAGAAAAAAAACAAAAAACCACAGCTCCGTTTTCGTGAAAATATCCATCTATCATCAAATCTTTTCAGCTGTCTCCGATATTGATTCTGAATGGAAACCTAGGCACAAGACGTTATTCTATTTTCTCATAAAAAATATTCAATGCAATTCTATTCTCCCACTTTAAAAGAAATTAATGGAGACGGTTGTTAAAAGAAGGCTGGAAAATTAGCCCAGTTTACCTCCATTCTGAACGTGGCACCACCCCCTTGTCATATTAACTCTCATAGCTTGTTAGCTTGTTCCGTCCATCTATGGCATGGAATGGTTTTGTTTGTTTATTCGTGCACGTATATATTTGCCCTCCGCCTAACGCAGAGGCAGATTGTATTGTTACCTCGGTATTTGCTTGAAATTTCACAAAATTATCATTGCATTAGCTAACCCGGGTTATCGATCACATCGTGCGTGGTGTACAGGATCGCACGCAGCAAAGTGGGTTACGTCAGAACCGCGGTAGCGCGTGTGACCTCGAGGTCAGCTATTATTGGAAACGCTGTATTACGAGTCCCTCATGGCGAGAGTGGACGAACTGAGGAAATGGGAAGGGGAAGGGAAATGGACGGAGGAGAAGCGGTGAGGACGGAAAGATAAGAGGCAGAACAATGATGATAAGATGGAGTAGAGATATATTATGGAAGATGCTAGGGATGGTAAAAGGACTGGGAAATAATTAATTACATGAGATGGCCGAAGATGGCAGGATGGGGGGAGGGAAAGGGAAAAAGAAGAAGGGATGATGAGGGAAGGAAGAGGTAGAGGTAGACATGGGGGTGGGGGGTGGGGAGAGATAGGACGAGGTATGAAAGAGATGAAAGGGAAGGGAATGGAGAACAGAGAGTGACAGACTGAGGGTTGAAAACACAGAGGAAGGGCATAAGAGAGGAGAGGATAAATAATTAGTGAAATACAGGGATCAAGGGATGCGGAAGGCAAAGGAATTTAATGGCAGAGCTGAAGGAAAATGTCGAGGAGACAGATGTGGGGAAGGGAAAAGAAAGGGAGAAATGGGAGATGGGTCAAGGAATTGAGATAAAGTTTGGGAGGAGATGAAAGGAAAAAAGAGGAGAAGGGTAGAGAAAAGATGAGAGGAGAGGAAATGGCAAAGGATGGGATTTGTTGATGGGGTAAGAGTTAGGAGGTGGGTTCTGGGAAACTTGTTCTAATGAGTGAGGAAACTAATATGAAAAGCCCTCTTCTTTCTTAGAGCCATTTTCTCTATGATAATTCTATGATAATTCGCATTCATTCTCTCCTCTCCCCCCCCCCCCC